>VDFB02000015.1:579713326-579771417 GCA_007258455.2 Sequoia sempervirens
GTACTGCTGCATCTTCCTATCAAACATTTCACATTGATCCCAAATATGATTGCTGATGGAAACTTATTATAATTCTAAATCATATCATTTTATTATGCCATTATAATGCATATATACAATTATATCTATATTTATATATATATATAGTTATTCCTAATTATATTTAAACTTACATCCCAACAATATCCTTGCTAAAAATTATATTTATTCCAATAGATCTCTTATAATTTCCAATTCTTATTTTCACTTTTATCCAATCTGCTTGATTGATACCTTCATATCTTCATATCTTCATGAAATGATGCACCGTTTGAAATAGAGATATTTCCAAAGGTTATGACTTTTTGTTCAAACTTAATGTTATATTTTATTTTATTCCCAATCACTGCCTCAAAAAATCTATTAATTATTAATTATATAGTTCCTTGTGGAATCGCTGCATACTAATAAGTGCAGCGAGGGGGGGGTTTTGTGATTTAAGGCAGGGGCGTGAAAAAATGGAAAAACTCAATTTCTAGACTATAGGCTTAGTTTTTGGCCAATAAAAATTCTCGGTTGCTCGACACCACCTATGGGGTGCTTGTTGCGTAGATCTTTTTGAGTACTTCAACTTTTAAAAAAAGCAAGCCCATTTGGCCAATCGGATCAAAAGTTATGGGCCCCGATAGTTTGTGTAGGAAATGTAAAAAGTTGTTGGATGCATAAAAGAGTTGTAAAGGGGAGTTACACCTATTGACCAACTTATGATACGTATTATGACACATTATAAGGCATCTTTGACTGGGAAAAAATTTGGGCATCACTTTTGGGTGGTTTTAGCTCATGGGTTTCTAATTGTAATTTGATGGTTTTGGATTTTGTATCTCCTATATATCAAGTGCCTAAGATGGAGATTGGGCGTGGAGTTTTGTAGATACTATTTAAATTGTAAAAATTCCTCCAAATCTTTGGTTGGTGGTACTCTTGTGAAGGCTTTCTCTGCAAGTGTATTGTAATAGTGATTTACTGAATAATACATTGAGTTGCTTTGGAGTGTGTTATGGTATTTATTGTTTATTTTCTCTTTAAATGTTTCTTCTTTTTGTAATTGTTAAAAGATTGAAATTTGCACAACTCTCCTCAAAATATTAGTGTAGGAAGTGTTTTCATGTAACCTACTTCCTTGCATTTGGTATCAGAGCTTGATCACATCAATTTCTAGGTGTTCGGTACAAGGCTTTTTGTACTAATTTTAGCTTGCACAGTGAGGGTTTCAATCTATTTGCAAGAAGAGATGGCAAGCACATCAAGGATAGAGATAGAGAAGTTCTCAAGCACAAACTTTGAGTTATGGAAGCTCAAGATGGAGGATGTGCTCGTAGACCAAGATCTATGGTTTGTTGTATTTGGATCCAAACTTGCAACTACATCACAAGAAGACTGAGACAAGATGGATAGAAAGGCAAAGGGTCTTATTAGACTCAGTTTGGCTGATTCAATGTTGTTGAATGTTCATGAAGAGTCTACCTCGGTGAATCTTTAGATGCTTGGAGAAATTTATCAGGGTATATACCTAATGAATAAGCTTTCCCTGAAAAAGAAGCTATATACCCTCATGATGGAGGATGGTGAATTTGTGGTCGAACATCTATTGGAAAAATATTGTTATTGATGTCAAAGGCAATTTGGTGACATTGGTGGCCCCAAAATAAAATTAATCTACTATCATGCTGATTGCCCCCTTTGGAGATTGGAGAGTAAAAAATGAATATAAATTTAACTTTTTATTTTGCATAAGGCCGACCCTCCTAAAGTTGGCACCCCATTTTGGGGATTTAAAAAATTAAAATTAAATTTAATTGTTGTTTGGGCTGACCCTATCTATGCGCCCATCTTGGGCAAGTAAAAATAAACTAAATAAAAGTTATTTGTGGCTGATATGGCCAACCCCCTTGGAGGAGTCGTCTCCTTTGGATGAAGAGGTACTTTTGGCAAGTATAAATAAAGAGTTGAAAGGAAGGTAAAAGCATTCAACTTTCAAGGAATATTATTTGCATGAAGAGCAGAAATAAGAGGTTATTCAAGCAGATATTTGAGCCCATTTGTGGAAGACATTGGAGCAAACTTAGGTCAGATTTTTGGAAGAGGTTTTAGCAGATTTGAATGATGTTATGAGCAGATGTGAGAAGACATTAAGGCAGATTTGTGAAGCATATTGTAGCAGAAATACTCAAGAAGATAAACATAATATTCATTTGGAGGTTGGAGCCTTCTAATTGAGGAGATCAGAGGTTGGTGCCTCTCATTAGAAGAGATTGGCGTCTCTTGCTGGGTTGGTGCTCAATGGTGGAGATTGGTGTCTCCAAAGGGTTGGTGCCTACGAAATTTGTAAGAAAGTTTTATACAAGCAATATTTTGCCATGGTATTCTCCTGTAATGGTTTCCATGTAAAATCCTATGTGTCTTATGTGTGTGGATTTTTGTGATTGCTTTATTGTGATTATTAAAGTTTAAATTGATATAAGTTTGGTTTATACTGATTCACCCTCTCCCCCTCCCTTCTCAATATAAATGTGTGTTTCATCAATTGGTATTAGAGCAAGTTCCTTCAGAGATAGCCTAACCGCTTGAAGGAAGATCATGGAAGCACACACAGCCGATCAAGAAGGATATTGGTTCTCCTCAAACAAGGCACCACTATTTGATGGAACGAATTATGCATTTTGGAACATAAGGATGGAAACTTATTTGAATTAGGGTTTGATATTTGGCAATTTATTGAAACTAATTACATTGCTCCTACAACCCAACCAATGGATCAAGCCCAAAAGAGGGTAAGCGGAAATAATGCCAAAGCCAAGAATGTGATTTTGTGTGGATTATTCGAGTAGGAGTTTGTGAAAGTTACGCTTTGTAACTCAGCTAAGGACATGTGGGATAAGTTGAAGAATATATATGAAGGAGGCGACAAAGTTAAGAAAGTCAAGCTTCAAACATAGGAGAAAATTTGAAAGCTTGAAAATGAAGGATGAAGAAGACATTGCAACTTATCTCCTCCGCATGGATGAGATTGTACATAGTAAATACCATTAAAGGAATTGGGAAAAAGGTGGAAGAATCCATAATTGTGCAAAAGGTTTTAAGATCTCTCCCCATGAGATTTGATGCAAAAAAATTTCCCATCGAGGAAATGAAGGATTTAGACACTTTGAAGATGGATGAGTTACATGGGATCCTCACGGCATACGAAATGAGGATGAGAAGGAAAAGCCATCAAAACGAGAAGCCGCTTTCAAAGCATCCAAGAAGATAAAGAACAAAGGATATAAATCAAGTGAAAGTTCAAGTGATGAAGAAGAAGCTCACTTTGTGAGAAAGCTCAAGAAAGGATTTGGCAAACACAAAGTTAAGTATACTCTTAAATGTTTCAATTGTGGTAATTTAGGTCCTTTTGCTTCTAGGTATCCACAAGTTGAGAGTGAAAGTAGTGAAGAGGAAGAAGAATACAGCAAAAAAAGGAAGGAAATATCACCATAACAAGAAAAAGAGTGCACGAGGAAAGCATGAAAAGAAGAATTTCTTAAGGCATAAAAAGAGTCTCTACATCCAAGAAGCAAGTAGCTCATCCAAAGAAAGTAGTGGAAGCTTCTCCAATAGCGATAAAGAAGAAATAATCTTCATGGCGATAGAAGCAAAAGGCAATGAAGACAAAAGAAAAGAAGAAAGAGATTTAAAAGAACATATCAAAGATGATGAAGAAGTGGATCTTGAGGAGGAACTCCATTTTGCTTACCATAAGATTGAAAAGCTTAAGAAATGGAATTCGAGACTAAAGTCACAACTTCAAGAGGACAACGAAACTAAAGTGAAATCATCTCAAAGTCTTGAAAAATCGGAAAAGATGATCATGGATCTGAAGATTCAAATTGAGGAAGAAAAAAGAATTGAAGAAGTTGTAAGAGATCAGCTAAAGGCAAAAGAATTGAAGTGTGAAAAATTCGAGCTTGAACTTGTTTCCTTGAGGAAGAAGTTGGGGAAATCGAATGATCAACTAAATTGAAGCATTAAGAATTCAAACATTGCTTTTCGTTTTTTCTTTCTTTTTCTGATTTGTTGTGACAACTTCATTCAATGGTTGTCTGGGGTTTCCTTCCCCCATGCATTGGCATAATTTTCTTTCAATTTGTTATGAGTGGTTTTGTTCCAAATTGCAAGGTTTGGATTCTTTTCATCTATTCTTATTATGTCAGAAATATCAACATGAGTTTCATTACTACATCTCCTATTGTCAAACACTCAAGGCTTCATGTGATCAATTGTAAGGAAAGTAGTTGTTTAATAGACATAGAAGTTAATTTACTAAATATTTTTTATCTTTGAATGTCATTTTTCATTATAAATTGAAGTGGATATTTAAAATCATATAAACACATGAATATTGATCGTATAAATTTATTTGTATTTGTATTTTAACTTACAATCTTAAAACCCACCACAAATAAATTTCTAATATTTTTATTAAAAAAAGAAACAAAAATTATTTTAACTTGCAACTTATATACAACATTACTAATTTGTCACCAAAAAACATCTAAAAAAAATTAAAATAAATATCTTTTAGGGTCTACATCTCTATAGGAAAATTACAACTTGTTGAATTCCAAGCATGTTAAGTGGAATCAATTAAGGTCATTAACAGTTAGAATGGGTTTTTATTATGTAATAAATTTTAAAAAATTATTGAATCTTAAAAAAATCTTGCAGATTACATGACAAAACCTTAAAAAAGTTGCATGCAATATCTTCATCAACAAATACTTCTCATGTTCTTGAGCAAATAATCACCATTTTTTCCAACCTTTAAATTGTATGTCTGTTGAAGGATATAAATATTTAGCCAATAGTGGCATGGTGCAATGGTTAAGTTGTTGTGTTGTTGTTCTTGCCATCAAGGTTCAAACCCCATTGGGGTGTAATTGTTGAAAATTTATATTGGGGATGAGGTCCCCAATTTGTGACCTCACCGGTTCATAGCTCCAAGTCAAAAGCATTTACCCCTCTTAATAAAAAAAAGGATATAAATATTTCTTGGTTATTTAACATTCCTTAATTGATTTACTAGAAGCCACGCATGTCTCTTGCATCATTACACTCTACAAACTCATTAACATTAAAATGTTTATCAACTTTGATTTTGCAAAGAAAAGTGAAATTGTTTTCATCAAATTTGTGCCCTTTTGAATTATGAATACAATCTTGAATCAATTTTTTATAGAGTATGTTGTTATTATTTCTTTCTTATTTTGAATGACTTTCCAACTTCAAACCTTTCAACATCAAAAGCATGTCCACATGTCACAACCAAATGCAAATGATTAATAAAAATTGCATGTACTATTGTGACAAAACATGGCATAAAACAAAAAATAAAAACTATTCGAATTACAAATATATACAAATTCATTTGTAACTTTTAAGATGACCATTCTCACAAATTTATCCATACAAAATAAAAAACATTACAATAATAATATAATTTTGAACTAATTTTTGTGGTGACATAAATTATTTGAACAAAGTGAAAACAAAATTGTTCACACAAATTGTTATGTTTTTGAAGACCTATTTAACTCATACATGTTTGTATTAATATTTAAACGGTGTCCAATATATTCAACTATAAAATTATTTTTTGGAGATTTGATATCATAAAATATTGAATTCAAATGCTTTTGTAGATTTACTTATAATGTCATGTCAGAGAGACTTTGCATGGACACATTGCACATCAATCTTGGGTACAACCAAGGTCAAATGCAATTAATGTTTGAATGATGTCAATGGTGCATTTATCGCTTCAAATAGCATTTGGTGAAGAAGGTAAAATATGACACCATTGTTTGCCTAGCCTATCTTATAGCTGTCACATATCAAGCAAAACAAACTCTTTAGAATTTTTTTTATGGTAAAGAAAATAAGGCAAGAACTAGAACACAAGCGGATTCTAATTTTGCAAATGCTAGGAGCAATCATTTGAATGAGACAATTGGTGCACAAAATCTTTCAAATATTATGAGTCAACACCTTCTTCTACAACACGTAGCCCAAACACAAGAGGAAGCATTAATTATTTTTTCACACCCAAGATCATAGATCATTTTGGAGAGTACACAATGGATGAAGAAGTCCATAAATAGAGATGGAAGAAGAATGTTCATGAACGAGGATGGAGGAAGACCATCCATGAATAGGAAAATAAGGTGATTGCAAATTTCTGGCATTACTCTAGCTTATTGTTCCATGTTGACAAGTCTCCATATTGGCAAGGTATGGCAAGTGTTATTGTAACTACAAGTCTAGGGTTCAAAGTTTCATCTTATGAGACATTGCGAGTTGGTATGCTCAATGACATAGTATAGGATGTTAAAGATTGTTGTTAATGAACATCAATTAAAGTGGGCAAAGACTAGATGCAGCATAATGTCAAATGGATGGACAGATTGAAAAAATCAAACCATCATTAACTTCCTTGTCTCTTATAATATTGGCATGATCTTTTTGAAATATGTGAATGCATTAAATAGAATCAAATCTACAATTGCATAGTTGGAGTTGTTTGACAAGGAGGTCATTGATGTAGGGCCACCAGATATAATTCAATTTATTACAAATAATGATATTGCTTATATTGCTGCTAGGAGACTCCTACTAGTTCCCCTTTTATTGGCCCATGCCTGACACATTGCCTTGATCTAACCCTAGAGGACATTGGAAAACTTGAAAGAATTGAGTTATTGCAAAAGAATCACACAATTACCAAGTTCATTTACAATCACATGAGGGTGTTGTATATGATGTGCTCCTTCACAGAAAGCAAGGAGCTAGGTTGACCAAGGGTGACAAGATTTGCTACACACTTCCTTGCACTATATATTCTTTGCCAACAAAAGTTGAATTTGAAGTGAATGTTTGTTTCAAACACATGGATGGACTTATGCTTCAGAATCCAAACGGATGGCATAACAATGGAAAAGTATATTTATTCTACAAATTTCTCAAATACAATTGAACAAATTGTATAATTTTCATAACCTCTGGTAAAAGTTGAAGCTAGTGGATGGGAAGAAATTCCCCATGGCCATGGCTAAGGCTAAGGAGGTGATGAGAGGTAAATTGAAAAAATAACAAAGATAAGTACATGTCATTATGGCACATAATCCATATGAGATGGGATCAATAGATGCACTCCCCTCTCCATGCTATTGGATACTATTTGAATCCAACATTGTTCTATAGCCCCTCATTGAAATATGATTTTGAGGTCACGTAGGGCTTATTCATATGCATAGAGAAAATATTCTCTACTCCAAAAAGTTGCAAATAGTTATGGAAGTGTAGTGTTGGAAAATGTACTCCTTTACATTTTCACACTGTGTTTGCATCCCCCTAATTAATTGGACTTAATTAAGCCTCTAATTGACCCAGTTATGCATTTAAAAGCCTAATTAATCTCGTTTTCCGAAAGGGGAACTTGTATTAAACAATTGCAAACATCAAATTACACATCTTGGAAAAAGTATGTCCTAGGTTTAGGGCCTAGGACCCATTCGCCCAACTCCTTAAGTTTAGGACCCCTTTTTTAATATGATTTTGGCGGTATTTTTATGATTCAAATTCAAATTGCAATTGTCGGTCTTTGATGTTTAATTGTTAGGAAATCATAAAATTACCTATAAATACAAGGTCTTTTTATCATTTCAAATCCTAGAATTTTTATGAGAGCATTCCTATAGCAAATATTATTGTTAAGAACATTCAAGAGCAGATTTATCAATCTTCTACATCAGCAATCAAGATCAAGATCATCATGTCAAAGTTATTTGCATTCATTCATGTTTTTGGAGCTAACATTGTGATGTAGGTTTCAAGTTTTCAAGCATCAAATCAAGTGTCAAATCAAGCATCCAATCAAGCCATTTCATGCAAGATCTAATCCTTGGAGTGATGTGTTAGACTTCAGTCCTCCAAGGGCAGCCAGTAAAGGGTTTGGTGAGTTGCAACAAGCTAGTGTTCATTCATCATTCCTTCCTTTCATTATTACTTCATTTCAAGGTTTAATTACCAAACTAGAGTTTGACCAAGGCAAACCCTTATACACCAAAAACAAACATTTTTCTCCTTTTCGTGTGTTTATAAATTTACAGGTGGAGGAGTGAAATTGGATTAAAAGTGCAACTTTGCAAAGTTGTCATCAAAGTTGTCAAGACACGGAATCTTACTTGCAAAATTTATTTCCAACTTTCCAACAATGAGATCCTGAGAAATCAAGAGTGTAGATCCAGGAGCAGAGGACCGTGAAATCAGATTTTGGACCTTTGTAGCAGGACCCATTCGCCCTAGGGCAAATCTGTCCCAGGAGGACACTCAACAATAGCTTTTGGTGACAAGTGCATGGTGTCTTACCCTTCTTAGATTTGTCGGAAGTCTGTTGTTTCTTATTGTGTTTGCTTTAATTTGATGATTCAAGTTTCACATTGCACAATTAAGCTCATTTAGTATTTTTAGTTTATCTCCCCAAAGTGCATTTCAGTCATATTTTACACTTTTCTATCATAAGGAGGAAGAGATCACATAGTGTCCCAAAACTTGGATTTGACTCACCTGAAGGGTTGTAGGTCAATCCTAATCTCTTGTGGCACTATCCTTCTTCCTAATGAAATAGGAAAAGGTGGGTTTGTGATTAGGTGGACACCCCTTTTTATGCTCTCCACTTTTAGGGATCTACACATCCACCATTCTCCCCCATTTCACCCATCCACCATTTTCTTATGTTTCAAGAAGAATTGTCAATAAACAAGCAAGGGGTTTTTCTCAAGTATGATTGTCATGCAAAGCAAGAAGACCTTCAAACTGAATGGGCTCTATATTGTGGTCATGTGCATTAAAGGTGATAAGCTTTTAGTCTATCTTACATGATATGATCTCAAAATAATGTGTTTTTAGCATAATGGTGGGATTTTTTAACTAAGATATCGAAAATCTTGGATGGCAAAACACATTTTGAGCCAACCAAGCAATTCATCTACTTGTGAGTGAATTTGAAGTGTTTTAAAACATACATTCCGCGAAATGCAACCATCTAATACAACAACATATGAGTGACTTGGTATTTGTTCACCATAACCTCTGCTTGTAGCTAAAGAAAGCTCAAAGTTAGACTTTTAATATACTTGCAATCATAGTTATAATCGTATTCATTGTGTTTTTTCACTTTAAATTTGCTAAGATTAATTTTTATATAAACAAAATCAAATACCGTTGAGGATGGCCAACCACTGACCTCAATGAAATTGATCCAAAGTCTAAGTGGGTTGCAAATAATGATGTTTTTTACAATAATGATTATGCTCTCATCAAGAAGTGCAACTATGATAACAATGTGGTTGAACAACTTAAGTGAAGCTCTAACCCAAAAGTTTGATCATTAGGACCTGCATCCCTCTAGTGTAGCTCTCTTCGTAGCAAAAAAAATTCATTAGCTACATCTAAATTTTTTGGGACTTTGTACTTAACTTGTAGGTTGTTTTGGTACAAAGTAAATTACAATTAAGATTTTGAAAAACTATTAGCATCTAGTTATAATTTATGCACTATGAAGTATGTATTATGCAATGTAATCAATGATATGAACATAAATAACAAAAATATATATTCACCAAAAGACTCTTCCTACTATGGTACAAACAACCTTTAGAAGAAACAAACAACCTTTAGAAGAAACAACCATCATTGTCAACATGTTACAATGGTCAAAGCTCAACACATCTAGATAGAAATTGGCTTCTTTAACAAACCCTACAAACAAATGTTTCCCTTTGAAAACGATCTTTTGACCAATTGGTATGCTTGCTTAGTTCGTTGGGTGTATTACTTATAGGTATTCCCCTTTTGTTTTTATTATCTCTCATTTTCTCCTTGATCTACTCTTACTTTGAAGCTATTTTTTCTTATAGGACTAATGTTGGGCATTAACTAGATGAAACTTTAAACAAGGTTCCAATAAAGGATCTTTTTGTTCGATACGTGAGATTACTAATTGGATATCACTTGTGAAAGTCCTAAGAATCCAATTAGACAACCACCACATGTATATAAACACGCAGTTTATATGTCTCAATGTTGCTCTAATATGTTTCTTGAGATATTTCCAATTTATATAATGGATATATGATAGGATCTAGTGTAATATCGTAATCTGAAAGTTACTATTAGTAATGGAAGCTTTTAATCATAATGCTTTTATTGACTCCTACTTGAATGTGTTGGATCTGTTTATGTTCGATTATTCTGTAAGGATCTTATGTTTTTCCATGAGATTCACCCAACAAATTAGATAGGCACCAATTGAGGCAATTGTGTAAACTTCTTTTAACTATCAACCATTATATTTTGTTTGCAACCTCATAAATTGAAATGATTCAGATCTTGCATGGGATTGATGTGCTTATTGATATTTTTTCAGAAATATCATTTGAATGCTTAAGATTGGTAGTGACATACTATAGAGTGTTCAATAGTGTTGTACTGGCTTAATGGGAATATCTTTGTTCATTAGTGAAACTTAGATTTCACCATGTTGTACATGATTCACCAAATGACAATAGATGGGGTGGACCAATGAAGGACCATCTTCATGAAAACAAATCAAGGAACCATACTAAGTGTTATCTGCTAGTGGATGATATAGCAAACTTCTAGTGGTAAGGAGCGCCCCAAAGTAGGATTAAGATCATCCTTGTAGTCTAGACTCTAGAGAACCTTGTGACCAATCTCTAGCAAATCATAATCTCATTGTACATATTACTGGATGTGCAATTTGGGCTCCAACACCACCATCAGACAAAATAATCAAGTTACAAAACAAACTTAGTATGGTAATTGTTGAAAATATCCATAAAACAACCATTTTTATCTTTGTACAGAAAGATCACAATTATGCCAAAAACAACCAAGGTATTCTTCGCATTAATGTTACAGTGCATTTTCCTTTTTGTCTTCCATTACATTTAGACATAATTGGGTTTTTAATTCAATTTTAAACAACTAAATAGTAACATACTCAACTAAAATGTTAAATTAAAAAGATAACAGCCTTCGATCCATGCATCAATATGCAACCAAGCTAATGAACAAAACCATAGTTTGTGATTAAAAATGTATGATCTCCAATATCCCAAGTCATGGGATTAGAATCAACCAATATATGTGGCATAATTGTAACAATGTGAATCGTGAATCTCTTTAAATGTCTTCTTGTGAAGCAAGAGTCAAGCTATTAATCACAATTTTCATTGTTAAGGGAAAATTACCAACACCAAAGAAACTCAATGAAATCAACAAGAAATGTTAAACATGTACATTTCTTGAACAAATCTAGAAAATGCAAGCATTTACAAGAAAATTCTGTTGAAATAAAACATTTATAAGAAACCTGAAAAAAATGAGTCAAAATACATGAGATAAAGCTAACATCATAAAACCTATCTGCGAACAGGTGCTAGAAATAATTTAGCTTAAGCCCATGCATTATATAGAGATCTTGATATCTTGACTAAAGAAATACATTGGTTTCCATACTTACAGAGGCTGGAGTTTATTATAAATATCGTGAAAATTGTTGTGACTATGAACATAAATCTCCAAACAATTATGATAAGTACCTATCTTCTAAGGTAATATAAAAAAGTCAAATTTATGAATGTAACAAGTTCCATTAATCAAAAAGATGAAAGTCAATAAATCAAGGAGTGATGTTGAACACCAACGATATGATCTGCATGCTAAGTCCTCGTCAGCACTAAAATTGTTATTTTGCATGGACCAGTTAGGAATTGAACCTAGGACCTCCCACATGCTCGGATGCTCTACCACTTAGCTACTGGGCCTCTTTGTGGTCCAAGGTTTTTTGTAGGCTCATTATTACTATTTGGGAGTGGCTCATTTATCCAGCATCTCTTTCATTGGCATCACTCGCAGCACCCAATCTCACTATAAGTTTTGGCATCATCATAGGTGGTGACAAAAATCCTTCTAGAAGTCCTAATGCCAAGGCCAACAATGTCAAACTAACATCAATGTTAGAGCCAACAGCACCAAACACATCCATGCCAGCAACAATTATGCTTAACTCTACCCAACGGCAAATGTCAAACATTTGATTTGTCCCACTAATTCATTTCTTGTGTCAAGTGCTTTCAAAACCAAACAATAGCTTTCTAAGTTAGCACTAGAAATTCGCTAGGCCAAACCTCTAACAAATGAATGTTGACCCACTACAAGTACCCATTCAAATTCTCTTCTTTATATGTATCGTATGCACTAAATGTACACATGCACCTCATTTAATTTAGGTTACTCCGTGAAGAAATCCCACTCTACTACTAGCAGAGAGGTATTCACACGCCTCTTCTTAAAGGTGTGTTCAATAAACAGTTAACTGAAATACAATTCTTGAACTCTAGTTTTGTTTTCTATTTGTCACTTTGCACACCGTGAATTTATATCGTATGTGTGTTGGATGCTCTCATTTCTGCCATCAATACATTGACACTTCTCATTCAATATGTTCTTCCCAAAATATCTCATGGGATCAGAATCAATGGCACTTAAAAATTGAACTTCCTATAGAACAAGAACAAGGTATAGGAGGCACAAAATTCCTACTCACATTCCTTCGCATTTGCTTTGAAGAATATCAAATGCTTCTGACTCAAATTCTATCAATCGTGTCTGTTAGATTATAATATATGCACTCAAAAACAGAAAGTGGATTCCCATATGCTCGCTTTGAACAAATTCCTCAACTGATTACCTCAAGATAGTGCCCTCAATGTAAGGCAGATGTAGATTTAGTGGTTAGAATCAGTGAAAAATTCATGTTAATCATATTCTCCAATTTGAAGACAAAATCAATGAAGATGCCTCGCACGCTTAGACTGAACAGCTCGAGTGGTACATGTTTGATAAAAGGCGCAACAAGAAGAAAACCCCACCTTTGCATCCTGAACTTTAATTAGGTTTGGCTAGAATCTACACTCTTCACATTCTATTTTCTAAGCTATTCTGATAATGGATTGTGGAGTGTGATCCAAAAACTTTTAACTTTTAACAAGATGTAAAATTACTACACAGTCTTCTGCAAAAGTTTCACAGAGTGATCTAAAATCATTTTCCTGCTCAGCCCGATATCAGTGGGAATCGCTTTGGCAGCCCGGCAAACTTCATATGGGTGGTGTCTCTCTCTCGACAGAAACCACGGCTCTACTACTGAAGACCTTATTTATTTTGAAATCATACATTCATCATACACATATAACTTGCATTCCTGAAGAATTGGTAAGTTTTGTTGTCGAGATTGTTTAAAGTGTTACGTACCTGCATTCCCGCAGCCGACCATGAGAATGCGATGGGAAGGGGAGAGATAGAGATGGAGGAGAGGAGCGAGGCCGGAGAATTGTTGGTACCAGTCGAAAGCCCCGTTGTCCTGCCTATAGCGCCTGTCCCAATATGCTGCATCTCCGTATGCCTGCGGATTATAGCTCAGGTTCTGGCTCTGATTCTGGTTCTGCTTCCCCAATGTCATTTTGCCCTTACTCTTACCCTGCCACAACAGCCCCAGATTTATTATTTTCCCTTCCTCTTCTCAAACGTTGGAACTACTCTTTATTTTTATTTAATACAACGTGGCCGTTTCTTACACCCAATTGCTATTCCCTCGTACTTTTTTGTTTTTAATGGGAAACTACTCTTTGTCCCGTACGCCTAAGTTCTCTGGATACACGTCTCTCATTGGGTGTTTTGTTGTGCTCGACTAGGTAACCGTTGATGGGTCATTTCTTCCTTTTTAAACATTTTAGGAACAATTCAAAAATTTAATTCTGTGGGTCTCAAAGGACCCCAAATCAGGTTTTTTCTTTAAACAAATAATGTCATGTTTTTTTGTTCTTTTTTCACAATACTCCATTTGTTGAACTACTTTTACGGTCAAAATCGAAGGAAAAGGATCAAACTTTTTATTTAATATTAGAGTGAAAAGGAAAATAACTTTTTCTTTAATCATTTATTAAAGTTAATTAAGTAAACAAAATAAATAAACATAATTAGTTTATACTATCTAAGTATAATTGAGAGGTTAATGAAGTGATATTTTAGTACTTTGAAAAGTGGAGGGGGATAATGATATTTAGTTTGATAAGTGAAGAGTGATATCAAATGGATAAGGATCTAGAATCTCTTTGCTATCAAATTCAAAATCAATGTCTTTTTATTAGTGTTTGTTTAAAATCATGTGTACCTTATCAGAGGATAAATTCATGTGTTTGGGACAAATCTATGATTATTACTATATACTCGTTCCTAAAATTCATCTTAGCAATATATAGGGTTTTATCCTATAATTTCACCTAATGTATTATTCTTTACTCTATGTTTCCCAAAAATTGGGGGTTGGTGGTATTTATTGATACCTTGGTAAACTTGTATGAATGAGATGGGAGGACATTATGCCTTGATCAACTCCTTTAAAATTGAACGATATCAAAAATAGCAAGCAAGCACCTAAGATGTAGATTATGTACTCTTTTTACTACACCAAATTGAAATGTATCACTATTAATTACTCTCTACAATGATTGATCCTTTGAATGCTTATGGATTTTGGGATGAAAGATGATTGGAATGAATGTCATGCCTTTAAATACTAGCACATAACATCAAATCATGCCAAAAGTATATTTGGTCAACTCAAGGTAGAATGGTAAAGGGGGCATATTGGTAAAATTTTAATTTTTAATTTTAAATTGGATAGTGACAATTTTACAACCACAACGTTGCCTCCACATCTATGTACTTCACCTATAATGGAATTATAGTAAAATCTAATTGGAAAATGGCTAAATGGAAGCAAATGCATAGGTAGGTGTGACAAATAAGTACACAAAATGAATGTATAAGTGTGTGTGTGTGTGTGTAAATGAATAGTGTAGAGATAAACATCTAGGGATATGTATTTGTGTAAATAAAAAACAACTAGTGGAATAAGCTCAACTTTTCACAATTTCATGTTATTTGTCATTACATATATGTGTATTAAGACATTATCTCAAAATAGGCACAAAACTAAAAGGGAAAGGACATCGTAGTATGCAAATTTCAACATTGTATTTTTCCCCCACTTTGAGGTGCATGTGAATCTTAAATGAACATATATCTCAAAGCATGAAGCACTCATATACTTACATGTAAAGTAAATATTTAGATACTCAAAGGATATCACCATGGGGTCCATATAAAATTATAGACCCTATGATGATAATGATCATATATTTTCACCTTTCACGTATGTCTTTTTCTATAAGATGAGTTTTTATAAGCACGCATATCTAAACATAGGAATGTAGTGATAGGAGATGCCCCTTATAAACTAGTTATATCCATAGGATACAAGGAATTATCAAAAGAGGAAAGATGGTACATAAAAATAATATGTAATCTAATTATAGAAGTATACAAGAATCAAACCATGTAGTGATTTAAGCATGTAGCAATAAATATAAAGAATATATCATGTAGGCATGTCATAGACTAGAGATAGATTTGGTGAATAAGAATATTTCCCTCGAGGGTGATATAATGGTGGTGTGGTCCTCAATGGCCTGGTAATGCTCATGTAAATGTATTGAGTATGAGGATAAGCATATGCCACCCAACATGGCATTTAAAAGAATAAGCACCAAAAGGTCGACGAGGCATTTAGTCCCTAGTGATATATAATCGAAACTATGGGCAAGAGCCTAAAATAAAAGGAATAAAGCTACGATAAGGGACAAGAGCCCACAATAGTGTGTAGTGTTGAAATGAAAAGGCAAGTCCTAAGGTATAGCAATAGTAAATATAATGTAGAAAAGAGAGAAGTGTCACCCCTAGATATAAATAGAAAGGAGAGGACCCAACACAATATGCCTAGTAATAAGATGTAATCACGAAGGTCAACATATAGACGAGGGGAAGGCATGATGCCCCCTAAGTGAAAACTTTAGAAATGTGGCAATAGGATTACATAAGGTATGAAGGGAAAATAAATACATCCCCCAAATGGAAAGATATAGTAATAGCAATAAAATATATAAGGGGGAAGACATGATCTCCCCCAATGTAAAGGTGTGGAAAAGTAAGCTCAATGTGTCATGGGGGTAATTTATGATGCTTCCCTAAAGTAAAGGTATCTCTAGAAATAGAACAGGTCAATGTAAGATCAACTTGTAAAGCTCTTGAGTCACAATGTAGCAATATAAGTGTAATAAGAAACCCCTGAGAGTGAGATATATCAATATATTGGCTCAAACTATGAAGCTCTAGGAAGTAAGATGTGTCAATGTGAAACTATAGTAGAAGATCTAATAGTCATGATGTGTCAATATTGTATAGCATGATATATAATAATAGGAACAATATGTAAGATCTACCATGCATGATGTGATAATAAGTAAACTCTAGGAAGCATAATATAACAATGTAAGTCCAATATATAAGCTCTACTTAACATGATATTGCAATATCATAGTAATGAGTTGTGAGCATAATGAAGGAAAAGATAGTGTAAACACAGACAAGTAAAACTAAGTAAACAACTCAAGTGGGAGACAAGATAAAGGTATAAGAACAATGTGAAAGGAAACCCACCAACGCCCCCTAAGTGGGGGAGGATAAATATAGAAGATGAACTAGTTATAAATAGGGACAACAATGGAGGTAAAATCAAAATACTAAAGCATAAAATAGAGAATAATAAAAAGGAATATAATTTATATAGGCATATTAATGATAAGGCTGAAAATATACTTTATATGGGCATAATAATAGCAAGGCCTATTAATATAGTCCAAAAATAATCACAGGGTTGAATATATGGCTCAAGAAAAATAAACATGATGACATCATAGTTACCTAACAATGACCAGATCAAATGGTTTAAGTTAGTTTGTCATAAGGTCAACAAATTCATTTGATAATGTTTAAGTCGAAAGGCTTATCACTTAAATTTATTAACATTGGCATAGCCAATAGACTTCACAAAATAGTCATTTGTCAATAAAAAATCTGAATGGATTCACAAAAATTCATTTGTTAATGACATAGTTGAGTGGCTTAACCATACAATCTACTAAATTTTTTAAAGTTGAATAGATTATTTTTATAGTTATTTAAGAATGACAAAGTTGAATGGCTTCACAAGGTGTTCATTTTTCAATGACTAAGTTGAATGGCTTAACCACACAATCTACTAATAATAACAGTCAAATGGATTATTTTTATGTATGTTTAAGAATGACAAAGTCAAGTGGCTTCACAAGACAATTATTTATCAATAACTTAGTTGAAGTGATTAACCATATAGTCTACTAACAATAACAAAGTCGAATGGCTTATTTTATAGTCATCAAAAATAACAAAATTGAATGGCTTCATATTACATTCTATTAATAAATGACAAAGCCATAAAGGATTAGGTATAAAAACATAGAACCTAAATTTTAGTAGGATAAACCCTTGTTCAAAAATTGAATAGTTATAAAAATCATATCCTTGAAGAAAATACAAACCTAAGGTTGATGATACTCAGTTTATTATAAAATGTCTAATTCATAAAACCATTTCACAATCATTCACATTACAAAAGCTTTTCCCTAAATAACTGAGTAGTATGCATCAACAAACTTGCTAACACATTTAAGCATAAAGAGTGTTAAATTCCTCAGTCTAAAAACCTTGTAAAAAATTACCATAATCATTGCATGCAACAATATAAAGTAACTATTTTTTCCCTTAATTTCAAAAAATCTCTTTTCAAGCACATTGATTGTGCACATCATTGTATTGAAAAAGTAAGAGTGTATTACATATTGAAACTCTGCAACTTGAACAATATTAACATAGAACACCCAACTCTTTACCTCTATTATCGAATCCTCTTGTTCCCCTTTGCATTCTACCTCTTTCTTCCTTTTTAACATCCCTTTTCCTCCACTTCCAACTTCCACTCTTCTTCATTCAAGCCATTGAACAAGAAATTATTTGAAGTATGTTTCAATTTTCCTCCACTTCAAAGTGCAGTATCTTGCTATTAATGTTCATTAATGAAAAACCCACTCCAACTTGGAGTTGGTAAACTCTTTGAGCTTCTCTTCATTAAATAATATATTTATGGCAATACTTAAATTCACATATATAATCATACATATAAATATATCTACACACACATATATGCACATATTATTTTATCTAATAAAATATACAGTTAAGTGAAGTAAATATATACTTATATGTTCTTGAAAGGGATCTATCTAATGGACATTTATCCATTCAAGAATATTTTTGCATGTCATTTTGAATTCAATTCACAGTGATTATAAATTTGATGAGATCTAAAATTGCTAACTAAATAATCAAGTAAAAATGCTATAAAGATGAAAACGTTCTTACTCAAAACACAATGCAACACATAAATTATTTCATTTTGCAATAAAGATTATTTTTAAAAATTTATAAACAAAAAAGATATTATTTAGTGTGTGTTATTAGGATCATGGTGCACATCTGTTTCTACTGGATCTACTACCCTCTCTCTGTGATGATCTCCCTCCTTGTCTAGTGGGTAAACTATCTCCTACATCCACCTCATTAAACCAATAAGGTAGTTAGTTCAATAATAGTATTACAAAAAACATAATATAAATCATATATTAACATCTCAAGGTAATTTGATTTCACATATATATCACTTAAAACAATATCAAATTGATGTAAAGTTATATCATCGCCATTATTTAAATGTCCTTAAAACAATTTTTGACATCACAATCAAAATATAGCATAATCTAGATGGCTCAAAAATGGGATGTGACATCTTCTTCCCCTTAAAGACCATTGCACTAGTAGAATTTGGCAAATAAATGACTGTGACTAAAAAAATTAGTCACAACAACTAAAAATGACTAAATTCTATGAATTTTTTGCAACTCAGCTATAAATGAGAAAATAAATGACTAATTTGGTCGTCGACTAAAAAATTATTTAATCATACAAATAAAAATGACTAAATAGTTAGTCACGCAAATACAAATTAGACAAAAAAAATTTAAAAATGTTTTGGGGGATTATTGAAGGAGTGTATTGCGCGCGATTCATTATTCATAGAACTCCTCGTTTCATTAGTTAGTTAGCCTGGAACTGAGGCATTTTGCATTATAGTAGCTACTTGCATGGGCGATAAAGCTTGTTTGGAGAGGATAGGTAGAGACTTCTAAAAATGCGGGCAAGGAATTTGAAGTTTGCTGCAACGAATTTGATGTCGATGAGGCCCTCTGCAACAAAGTCAGATTTGGGGATGCCCTCTACAGTGATTTTAGAGGTAATTCAAAACCCTCATTACATTAAACACAAAATTTATAACTTTTTGATTGGAAACTTATAGTAGTTACATAGGCAACTAAGTACCATAACCATACAGGAAGTTTAGGGTTTAGAGGACTATTTTTTCATTAGTTTCCTCTACGCATTTTGGAGCATATCGAAGTTGAACTTGTAACTCGAGTGAAACACCACCTTCTTCTAGTCATTGAAGAATTCCATATCCTTAAAGCACACAAAAAAAATTTGCAGAATTGGCACTGGGGCTTTTATTTATGAATTCAACCCAAATGCCATTTCCTAATGCCTCCATAAAAGTTTGTTGAGCCAACTCTAGTTCATCACGCTCAACATGAAGAACCCCAATGTTTTTTAACAATTTAATGGGTACTTCTTCTTTGCTCTTCTTCAAAAGAGGCTTTGTTGTCTTAAGAGAATCTAAGGTTGCACTAGGGTCTAACAATATTAATAACTCACCCATCTTCATAAATACATGGGCATCACGTGGATCTACGTGAGTTTCCTTTCTTAAAATTTCCAAAGCCTTCTTTGCCTTCCCTTGTTGAGCATATATATGGCCTACAACTTTGAAGCCCTCACAATTCTCAAGGTGGACCTCTAGAACCTTTTCAAAATTTGTGAGAGAACTCTTAAGATCTCCCAGCTTCAATTGAAGTTGTCCACAAAATCATGTGGCCTCTGGCTTTCCTTGATTGATGTCATGTAGTAGCGGCCAATGGTGTCATAATCACCTTTACTATGATAAGATCATGTAAGATTATAATATGAATGATATTTCATGAGAGGGTGGCCAATTGAAACAAGAGTTATCTTAGTCAACTATTCCACAAGAAAATGCTACCCTGTGAAGAAAAAATGGTTTGCTAAATGATTCAATGCCATTGCACAATACGGGTATAATTCAAAGGCTCTACGCATCTTTTCCATTCCTTCATGAACACTACCTTTTTCACTAACTGTGAGAATACTACAAGTGAAAAATGTACAAAACTGACCACAAAGATTTATGTAGAGGTAGAACATCATTTCTTAATGCCTCCATAAAAGTTTGTTGAGCCAACTCTAGTTCATCATACTCAAAATGAAGAACCCCAATGTTGTTTAACAATTCAATGGGTACTTCTTCTCTACTCTTCTTCAAAAGAGACTTTGTTGTCTTAAGTGAATCTAAGGTTGCACTGGGGTCTGACAATATTAATAACTCACTCATCTTGATAAATGCATGGGCATCATGTGGATCTATGCGAGTTTCCTTTCTTAAAGTTTCCAAAGATTCTCTACCTGCCCTTGCTGAGCATATATATAGCCTACAACTTTTAAGCTCTCACATTTTTCAGGGTGGACCTCCATAACCTTTTCAAAATTTGAGAGAGAACTCTTAAGATCTCCCAGCTTCAATTGAACCCGTCCCAATCCAAAGTATGGCAACACAAAAATATTGTGGCATCTAGATTTCCTTGACTGATGCCATATAGTAGAAGCCAGCGGTGTCATAATCACCTTTACTATGATAAGATCATGCAATATTATAATATGAATGAGATTTCATGAGAGGGTGCTCAGTTGAAATAAGAGCTATCTCAATCAACTATTCCACAAGAAAATGTTGCCTTGTGAAGAAAAAATGGTTTGTTAAATGATTCAATGCCATTACACAGTACAGGTATAATTCAAAGGCTCTACGCATCTTTTCCATTCCTTCATGAACATTACCTTTTTCACTAACTGTGAGAATCCTACAATTAAAAAATACACAAAACTGACCATAGAGATTTTTCCCCATTTCAAATAGCAAAATTGCCAAAAAAATGTGTTTAAAACCTGCAAATAAAATCACATTGATTTTCACGCCAAAAAACCATGAGACCATGCTTGTTGCTTACTATTATGCTTTGATATATTTTTCCAAGCATTTGTAGCTTGTTGAAATCACTTGTTTTATGCTTTAGCCATAGAACAAGCAAAGGAACTGCTTGATAAAATGCTTGGTAGACATGTATGAAAAAATGTTAGCATAGACAAGGCAATGAACTTTGGAAAAAATGCCCTCAAAGAAATGCGGTCTCATGGTGATGGAATGCCATGAGGAATTCCATGACAAGTGAATTGCTATGGATTGTCATGGAATTCCATCACCATGAGCCACATTTCTTTGAGGAATTTTTTCAACTAGTTCATTGCCTTGTCATGCTATTGCTTACTATTATGCTTTGACAAAAATTTCCAAGCATCCATAGCTTGTTCAAAAGAACTTGGTTTTAGGCTTTTAGCCATAGCAACAAGGCGTGGAACTGTTGATAAAATGCTTTGGTAGACATGTATGAAAAATGTGGTAGCATAGAAAAGGTAGTGAACTGTTTGAAAAAATGCCTCAAAGAAATGTGGTCTCATGGAATGCCATGACAAGCAAATGCAATTGGAAACTACTCCGAGTTATTAGTTATGCAATGTGAAGTAATTGCATAACTACATAGGTTGACTTTGTAAAAACTATATTGTAATTAAAATTTTGTCATCTATCAACATCTAGTTATTAGTTATGCAATGTGAAGTAATTCTTTGAGTTTGAAAGATGTGCAATGCAATGTAATCAACAATTTGAATATAAACTACAAAAATCTATTTTTACAATTCATTAGTTAAACTCTCTATTTTATTTGCTCTCTATAACTCTATTGCTATGGAAATTCCTTTCAATTAAAAAAATAGTTTTTGTCTCTTAGTCTACAATTTTTTACATTTTGTCATCTATCAGCATCTAGTTATTAGTTATGCAATGTGAAGTAATGCTTTGAGTTTGAAAGATGTGCAATGCAATGTAATTAGCAATTTGAATATAAACTACAAAAATCTATTTTTTTACAATTCATTAGTTAAACTCTCTATTTTATTTGCTCTTTATAACTCTATTGCTATGGAAATGCCTTTCAATTGAAAAAAATAGTTTTTGTCTCTTAGTCTACATTTTTTTGTTGCTATGTGTAGAACATTACAAATGGATCAACATTGAAGGTTGACTACGGATCAATACCATGCATTTGATGAGAGAGTAGCCGATGACTAGAGGGACATGGACAAATATCCATGTCCATGTAATGACTGTCTTAGTGGAAAGGTGAGAAAAAAAAAATCAAAATTTTTGACATATGATAAGATATGGGCATAGTGGTATAAGCCCTTGTGATTACAATTATTATGAATATATGATAGAATTTCAGAGTGTGAGAGATGAAGAGGCAACAAACATAATGAAGTGACACCAAATAATATAGATGAAGAGGCAACAATGTTAGATGAAGGGTTTGAAGTTGATAGAATGTTGAATGAGGGTCTAAATGATGATTGGGCCAAGTTGATGGAGGATGCTTTAAAGCCCGTTTATGCTAATTGCAAGGTAAGTCATTTGGAAACAATCCTTCAAATTCTTAACTTGCAAGTGGTGTTTGGTTGGACAAATGAGAGTGTAGATTAGTTATTGGCATTATTAAGTTCGTTGTTACCACCTTACTCTACATTGCCAACAAAATGAAGTCAATGTAAAAAGCAAATCACTAAGTTAGGCGTAGGGTATGAAAACATCCACACATGTGTGAATGGTTGTGTATTATTTCACAAGAATCTTGCAAGTGAGAGTGAATGTCTAAAATGTCATGAAGCGAGGTATAGACAAGGGTTAAAATCAGTTGTGGTTCCTAGAAAGGTTCTTCGCCACTTTCTGATAATCCCACAATTACTCTGAATGTATAGGTGTAGAGACATTATTGAACTTATGCAATGGCATGCCCAAAATAAGAGCACCGATGGAAAACAACGACATGTGCCTGATTCTAAGATGTGGATGGAATTTGATAATAGATGGCCTGGTTTTTCTCAATATCCTTGTAATATAAGGTTGGGTTTGGCTCTAGATGGGGTGAACCCATTCTCAAATAAAGTACTAAATGGTCAACTTGGCCAGTGTTTTTAATAAATTATAACTTGCCTCCATGGTTAGTGTTAGTTACCAAAATTTGCACCCGATTCTGAACTACGCAAGTTTCAAAAAATTTGGTAAAACATTGGATTCACTTCTATGTGGGACACTTAGAATGAAGTGAAACCTCTAGGTTCTAGGTCGGCTCCTAGTTGGTTATCACTTAACTATTGACTTGATGGGAAAAGGGTAAAAGATTGCATAAAATGAAAACTACCTCCTAAGGTGATACACCAGAATATTACTTGGATAATGAAAATTATAAAACTTTAACACTAGGCTTCAACTAATAAAAACTAAGTTTGCACAATTTATTTATGTGTGTTTTTTGCATAAGTGCTTCACTAAGAGAACTGAACACAAAAATACTAGCTAAATGGAAGGTTAACTTCACAATCTGCAACCAAAAATGTATTTTGATACAAATAGTAACCTGCTTAAACACACTATTTGCAGAAAGGTATAATTTATTAGACCAAGCTAGAAGGAAATTATGAATGGGTTTCACAAAAAGCTTAATCGAATCATGTAACATACACAAAGCTACAAAGAATAAAAAGACAAGAATTTTATTACCAGTAGTAACCAAGGTATCATTTGTTTTTCATATCCAAAGTGATTTACAAGCATGCTAGTATGAGAAAGGACTGTAAAAGTCACTAACTTCTGAAAGCATCATCAGAACTCTCGAAAATTGAGTTACAAAAATGGCTAAGTAGCCAAACTCTAAGTTGCTCAACCAAATAAGGTTCTAGAAACCTCATTTTCGTAAGCACCCATAAAGCCAAAAATTTAGGACTTGAATCTTCACCAAAACAACTCTCCATGGTTGAAAAAGTCAAGTTGATCTTATCAAACTCTAAAAGGTCCCTAAATACACTCCAAATGTCTCCAAACTGAATTCAAATAACCTCATTTTGCTCCCAATGTTGGGTAACTCCACTTGCTTTCCTTAATGTTTTCCAAAAACATAAATGAAAGCATATCTTCTTTCCTTGATCGAATGCATGAGTGGCATTTCACTTAATTTTGCATTTAATAACATTCAAAACTAAGTGACTTATAGAATATCACTAAGGCTTAAATTTTTTTACAATTTTCAATAAGGCAAAATATTTTTGAAGTCTTAGCCCACGGTGAATGAAATGTCCCAAAGTTTTCACTTAAAATATGGCAAAAATAACATATTCTATCGGCCTTTTAGTGAAAACCCTAAAAACAAAAGGAAAAGAAAAATGAAGAAGTCTTCATTCAAATCGCATGTTGAAGCTTCTCAAAGAAGCTAGGGCCGACACCAAGGGTTTCAACAGAGCCTAACCATGGTGGATTTCATGGTGAAAACTAGACATTTTGATGGCATCTCCAACAAATTTATGAGCAACATCAACAAGAAAGTTGGGTATTGCATCCTCTTTCCATTTTCTATGGGAAAATGCTTGTTCAATCCTTGTTTTATCATGCATTTTTTAAACATTCTTTGTATTTCCTGTATAAAAAAGAAAGAATGCCATGGCCTCATAATTTCATTGATATTTATGTATCCTGCGTACTTCTCCACTCTCTATATTTTATGTGCAAATATCTGTGAATAAATACCCATATCGAGTCTCTTTGCCATGCAAAAAATGACAGAAGTCTTCACTTTCTTTTACTTTTCTTGTACATAATCTGCATATCTGAGCTCGAAATGAAGAAAAGAATAAACATTTTTATCTTTTAGATCTCATTTCTGAACGAATAAAAGTTCCCAAAATGAGCTATCTTCATGTATTTCTGTTATGCGTGGTTGTGTGTTCCTTTTTCTGTTGCTTTCTAGTATTCTCCTACAGATGAAAACCTATCCAGACCATGGTTATATACTTGCAGGGTTATCAAACCGGCACCATGCATTCTGAAGAACTAAAGTTTGGCCTTCTAGGTATTTCTCTTTTTGAAAATTATTGCAAGAAAACATTTCTAGTTCTGCATAAAAAGAAAATTTAAGATTCTCTCTATTCCTGAAAGTAGTTGAAGGACCCTGTCTTACAAAATTGTTCTTATAACTTTTTGTGCCCAAAAATGTGTAATGAATTCTAAATAAATACACTACACAGGTCATGGTCTTTGTCTCTCTTTCATGGATTAAAACCTTGAAGGCTCTGTTAATGATCCGAACTGTCATAACTAGTCTTTACATAACCTTGCTTTTAAAAAGCTTTATTCACATACTTTATTACTAACACAAAGTATCCAATGAATTTCTTCAAAGAGACTGATAACACCGTTCATTGAGATTGCAAAAAATTCATTGCAAGCTAGTATCAATTGTATCTTTTGATGTGTAGTTAAATGTTGTACAGTTTTGTTGTCACTATGAGGTGAAACTGAGTTATTGGAGTCATTGTAGCACTTCATTAAGCTTCACTATCATGCTATTATGCTTGATGAATCTCATTGTTGCCTGCAAAATGTAGCCATGTTTTATCATTATTATCAGAATCTGTTGACTCCATCTTCTCTTGATTATTTCATCAAAGTGTAATTATGAGAGACTTTTCCTCTGCAGTACAAAAGCCAGAGATCAAAACTTTATAATATTTTTATGTCATTTGAGCTCCTGCTAACAGTACCCACTCCATGGTTATAAACATCAGAATTCAGACTCAAATGATAATGATCCTTTTCATTGTACAGTCTTCCTTATTCATGAAAAACACTTGCCAAAACTCCTATAGCTTATTGCCTTTAATATGCATTGCTCTTTTGCTGAGCACCGTGTCATGAATGTCTTTGGTTGTATTATTTGATTTGATTATTGTTGTAGCTTAATTTCTCTATGTTCCTATCATCATGCATACTGTAGTTTCATCTCTTGTTGAGGACTTTACTTCATATTCAGATTACAAGAAAGAGGATTTTATTTTTTGCTGAGTAATTTCTCATCTCCACAGCTATCATCATATTTGATCTTTATTGTTTCATTGTGGTTCCATTGTGTAGTTGCTTATTACTTAGACCAGTGAATTTATCAATTCACTGTTGTGAATGATAAACCCCTTCTTGAGTGGACCACCATGAAATGAGAAAGATTTATGTCTCTATCTTCTGCAAGCCTATTGTGAATCTTTCTTTATGACCTGCACTGGTACCTTAGCTTCATTTACATTTGAATACTTATTGCTTCAATCAACAAAAATTGTTATTGTAATATGCATTGAATGTACTGAAATGCACCTAAAAGTTATACATATATAATGAGCTAGGCTCAACCCTCATGGGAGCCACATTTATCTCCACTCATTTGATCTGAAAATAATTTCACCTGTAGCTGCACATGGAACAAACCAGTTAGAAAAAATGACTGTCTTTTGTGTGTATGTTAACCAAATGGTTTTCCTAGACACTTAAGGCATTCATTAATCTTTAATACACATGGAGATGAATTAATACATGCATAGGTGGATGATATAAATGATCATGTATGGTTATGACCCTTCATTGCTTAGAGTACAACTAATACATTGCTTGACTACTGCAGGAACAGGAGTGCATGGAAATTAGGAAGGACAAGCAACGAAGACAACACCGAAGCGAGATAAACATTAACCAGTCATTCAGGCAATGACTGGTCATCCCTCTTACATGCACATTTATTTTCCTTTATTTATTCATGTATTAATTTGTCTTTATTTGTATCAAGGAAAAGTCAGTCTCATGGCTTGCTGTGTGAGACACATGTATCTTATTACATTCAATAAAGATTACATTTTCAGAAAGATTGTAAAATCTTTTGTCTCATTCACTTGTATGAATGTAATACTTTTGTATTCTTGTAATCTTGTAAAGTTGTTTCATTTGTATAATTGAATGTAACATAGAAGGTTTAAAATGTACCATTCATTTTGAAACATAGATAGATCATCCTGATTGAGCCTGTAAGTGAAAATCTGGTAACAGTTAGCAACTAAACCATTTTTCTTAATGCTATCATTGATTATACTAGGAAAGAGTGTGACTTCAAATATGATGCTTATCTAGAGCCATTATATGATGAGCTAATGGAATTGTGGAAAGGAATTAAAACAATTCAATCTTTAAGGGATGGTCATTCAATAAAATTCACTTTAAGAGCTTCCTTATTGTTTACGATTCATGATCTTCCTACATATGGCACATTGTCTGGTCTCAGTTTTCATGGAAACCATGGATGTCTTGCTTGCAACTTTAAGGATTTTGTGAGGCACTCAAGAAGTTTGCGTAAGTGTATTTATTGTGGACATCGTGCTTACCTTAAAATGGATCATCCATATCATCAACAAAAAATGTGCTTTAATGGTCAAGAAGAGAATCGTGAAGCATCGTTGCTCATAACAGGCGACTACATTATTGAGAATGGATAAAAAAGAATGTCATTCATTGAAAATGATGGGATTGTTGGTAGTAGATATGATCCATGTAATGAAAGCGGTGTAAAATGGTTGTGCATATTTTATAAGTTGCCATACTTTAAGGATATAGCCATTAGGTATATTGTTGACTTATGCATACTGAGAAAAATATAGCCTATGCTATTATAGAAACTATTTTTGGTGCTTTTGATACTATTTTATCACGTGAAGACTTTTGACAACTAAAGATTCTTAGTAATCAAGATTTTTGGATAAAACTGTGTGCGATTTTTCTTCATCAATGTTTCGGATCATACTCCATGATCCATCATCAGGATGATCATACTTCATGTCTCTCTCTATCTGCTAATCATCCTGATGATGGATCATGGAGTATGATCTGAAACATTGATGAAGAAAAATCGCACACAGTTTTATCCAGAAATCTTGATTACTAATGATCATGGACTGTGGAAACAAAATGTTATTAACTAAAGATTCATCAAAATATTTGGGTTGCAAAATATGATGATGAAAAATATAGAAAACCTAGTGCTCCTTAAGTCTGGAAAAAGGAACAATGTGCATAATTCTTACAGTTGATGTCTTAGACTCACTTTCCCACTGGATATGTAAGCAGTAGTATTAGAAGTGAAACTGGCATTAATGACTTAAGAGGTCTCGAGACCCATGACTATCATGTCATAATCGAGAATATTTTACCTATTGTGGTAAATTTATCAAGTTTGACAAAGGGGCCAAGATTGGCAATTATAAGGTTGGGCCTAATATTAAAGAGAATGAGTTTACATGTATTAGATCCTTCGAACTTTGATAGTTTGAGGGAGGAGGTTATTGAAGTACTTTTTCTATTGGAATGGGAATTTCCACCAACAATATTTAACATTTCTATGCATCTTTTGATACATCTAGAATATGAACTAGAGCATTGTGGCCCTATAAGACAAGATGGATTTATCCTATAGAACGATATATGAAGGTTTTGAAAAAAATTGTTCGGACTAGGAATAAAATTGGAAGGTAGGATGTCTGAGGGATATTCAATGCAAGAGGCCATGGGATTTTGCACAAAATATATGAAGGATTTTAAAAATGTCAATCCACGTGTATGGGATGATGATGAAGATGAGAGAGTTGCAGGTGAAGTATTAGAAGGCAATGGATGTCACTTCAAGCTATCACATCAAGAAAGAAGTGTGATACATGCCTATATTCTTCAAAACACATCTTTGTTCGATAAGTGGTGTAGGTAAAAAATAAATTATAAAATAATTTATTTACTCAATTGCATTTACACATTGATATTATTAATCTTACTATTTGTACGTTAATATTCTATGTAGAAAATATGAAGAAGAGAATCAAGCTTGGATACAACATCGACCTCAAAAGCATAGACATCATGATTTGATTGGAGGTGATTCTTTTCCAAAATTTGAAGAATGGATTGCTAATGCAGTCAGTGATGCAAAATAAGAAGGTCGAGATAAAACAACGGAGGAAAGTGAGCTTTCACAATCTCCACATTTATGGGCTATGCATTTTAGTGGAATGTGAGCCTATTGTAGTCATTTAAGAGTGGAAGAAAAAGACAAAGGAAAGATGAATTGTGATTGTGTTGTTAGTGTTGAATTTCTTCACGAAACTGAGAAGAAATTTTATGTTGGATTCATCCAAGAAATTATTCAAGTGGATTTTGGTGAAAATAGTCCTATATTATTAAAATGTAAGTGGATTCGGCCATTCACAGTATAAATTGATGAGTATAGATTTGTATGCGCAAATACACGACAATTTTTATTAGAGACGTATGAGTCGTATGTTTCCCCTCTTCAAATTAACCAATCATTTCTAATAGATGATGTAAGAAGCCCAGGATGATCATATGTCATTCAAACAGAGTCTTGTTCAAAACATAAATTCATGGAAGTTGTCGATATAATGCCTGATGGGCAATATGTTAATTTACAAGAAACATTTGAAGAAGTGGACGAAGATGATGATGGAGTGTTTGAAGAAGAGATTTTGATTACCAATGAAGAGATTGGGAGAGAGAATTTATTGCATTTCATAGATGAGGATGACGAAGAAAATCAAGCAGATGCAAACACGGGTGATCAGGATTTTGATCTTGCTGGTAATGCAAATGATTATGATGATGTTTTGTCACCTTAACTAGCATGCCACCTTAAGAGGTTAGATTGTCACCTAAAATTTGGTTATATTTATTGTGTAATTTATTATTGAATGTAATAAAGATCTGAGTATAGATATGCTTATTCATAGTTGTTTTACTGATACATTTCTAAATGTAATCATCATTATTCTGCTGGTACAGTGTATACAAACCCTGAGATGTTCACTGCTGATTTGAAGTGCATTTAAAGTAAGGTTCAATCATTCTTCTTAGTTTTCTTACTTTGGTTGAAATTAATTTTGTTTAGTTAGAATATAATTTTTTATTTCTCTGATATTTGGATAGCTTTAGTTTGTAATACAGCTTCTAGCCTCCACATGTATTGAATATGATTGTGTGAAGGAAACAATAACAAACATCTGTGATTTAATAATACATATAGATATATTAACATTAGGTGAACTAAGCCTCCTCATGACAAAAAAATAAATGATCTCTTAGGTCTGACTGACATTGAAAACTAAAACTGAGAGACTGCAAAATTAGAAAATTGTTCAATCTTTTCAATAAAATGATATCTAAAATACTGCATTCATAATAAAATCCAATATCGCACTACCACAATAGTCAATAGAGGTATTGTACGGGATGGCGGGACATATAGGTGAATGTACAGATGCTTATTGCAATACCACAACAACCAAATATGAATAGCACGGGGTGGCGGTGAGAACATGTTAACAACTAAAGTAAATTGTAGCCTGCAAGGGGTAAAATAGTGACACTGTGGTATGATGGTGAACAATCACTCAACTACTAGAATTAACCCGTTGTCCCTCAATCCAAAGGGTGTGTGCAGGGTGGCGGTACTTAACGCTACCATATCATACCATGCAATGGTCTTGATATGACAGAACAGATTGCGGACAAGCTATCAAAGCATTTAAATCATCAATGGAAATGATTACACCTCTAAACATGAACCATTTGATTTCCCAAGATAAAAGGAATGTATTCAAATTCAAAATATGGAAAGATTATGAAATATTTTGCACGAATTGACATTAATAGTGAGGTGACCGAACTCAAAAACAAATATACTTGGGATTTGATGACATTTTTTCAATCATTCACACAACTTAGAGTACCGGAGGCAAGGGAGTTCAAGGGGGAAGACCCTACAACTATTATTTCGCTGGGTAAGTTCACAAAAACCCTCTGTAGCAAGTGTATAAGAACTGAATTTTCTCCTACAAGTAGACACTTAAAGAAATCAAGTAGGAGTAAATTCTTCATCATGCCACCCAAAAGAAGTCAACTTGCGAGTAAAAAGGAAGATTCCACAATTTTTAAAACAAAAAAGAGGTCCCTGCAACAATCCATTTTAGATGTGTTACCTAAATCTATAGACAAAGGATTCAAAAAGGTGTTTAAAGATACAACCCATGGATGTAGAGACCTAATTATCCCTATCTTAGGGTGGGAATTGTTTTGGTATTTCTATGAAAAAAGGGATGACGAGATTTCATGTTTTAATCCTTGGACCTTAGATTTGGCCAAATTGATAATCCCAAATGTCTTTGTAGATGTTGAGCTTATTAAAGTATTGACACAATATTATCACCTGGCTACCAGGACTATAAGAATGCTAGATGGTTCACCATTAGTGGTGCTGACTAAAGAAGCAATTATAGAGTGTTTTATGTTAAACAAGCAAGCTATCACTAAGATCGACTTGGACAAAAGTGAGGAGGATCGTATGAGATTGACAAAAACCTACAAGAATGATGAACTTCCTTTTACACATGAAAATGGGTGTAAACAATAGGAGGATACCTGTCTCCCCCTCCCAAATTGAGGAATTTTCCATAGAAGACTTTCAAGTATATTTCAAAAGAACATATTTCACTTTGTGCCAAGTGCTTGGAATAGATGCTCAAGAGAGGATGCCAATCAATCTCATGATGATGGAAATGAAGATACAAAATCCTGAAGTAAACATTGAGTATGAATTTGTCGTTGTAATTGAGAAAGGACTACATAAGGGATTTTTGCAAGTAAGAGAGAACTTAGCTCCCATCACTTTCAGGAAATACTCTCTATTGTGTCATTTAATATTGTACCAAAACAAAAAGAGATGGACTAAAAGAATGTGTTTGGGAATGACTGATAATCAAGGGAATAGGTTGTTTGTACAAAACCGATGTTACATCTAGGATAATAGATGTAAAAATAGTGATTATGTAATATTTCATGATGATTTCATAATAAAGGGTCATGGCCAATCTTGGTCATATTTCACGAAGATTGCCTAATGAAATCATGAAAGTATTAAGACCTTTAATATTGAAGCCAGAGCAGGGACACACTCACAATTTTGATGATTGGTTCTTCTTAGCAAACCAAACAGTAATAAGGGTCTATGGGTGTCCTCAAGCCCCACATGTTTTACCTAAATTTGTTTCTATTCGAATTGCATTTTAGAATTTATGTCGCAAATGTTATGGATGTAGCAAGATGTTATGAAAAGACAAAAAAAGGGGACATTCCTCCGCGACCTAACTAAATGTGAGGAGCTATCCATAGGGTCTAACACTCTTGAAGAACTGTAGAGCTATTTGAAGATGAGGTATTAATTGAAGTCACAAGGAGCAAGGGTCTTTGATCCTGAAGGGCATATTAATTTTATAAGGAAGACACTTCTCACCAGATCTAGGATTACCCATGAAATGGATTATGAAGAAGATGTAATAAGAAATTAATTTACACCTCGTGAAGTTTTTTAGAGGAAGAGGAAGTGGGAAATCATAAAAAGGCTTGAGGAGGAGAAGAAGAAAAGGGACACTAGATTCCAAGGATTCTATTTTAAAGAAGGGGATCCTATCAAAAGGGTGAACTTAATAATTGACAACTTTGAAAGATTATATGTTCAACTAGAAGAGAAACTTGAGGGTCGATCTTCAAAACCCTCCAAGTTGTCCATCAAACCAAGTGGTATTGTAATCACATAGCCCATACCAGACATTGTCATAATACAATCAAAAGCATCCCCTAAGAAACCAAGTCCTAAAAGGCAGAAGACGCATGGAGTGGCCCCCTTAGTGGCACATGAAATAAGTGAAGAAGTAGGGGATACTAAAGAGGTAGCCAATGTACTTGTGAATTTTAAAGATGATGAAGTTGATCAGCCACCGCCTAAGCTTGCAACTGATGCTCACAAACCAGAAGAAAGAGTGGATGTACATAGGCATAATGATCAAGAAGTGCATGATGATGAAAGGGTGATTGATGCCCTTAGATTTGTTGAAGATGATGACTTTATTCAAATCGTGAGTTTAAGGATTTTTGGATTAAGATGAAAATGAAAGAATTTGAAGAGAGACTCCAGATTAATAAGATGGGCACTGAGGAGTCATAGCATGACCAGATTATTGCCCAGACTTTTGAAGAACTCTGGATTAATGAAATTACTGTTAGCCCCCAAGAAGCAAGAAAATTGGTCTTAGAAAGCAATATACTAATTATTCCTGGGATGGAGTTAAAAAGATATTCTTATTGGATCAAGTAAGAATCCAAGAAGATCCCATGTTGGTTTCTGAATTCAATTCAAATGAGGGAATGAGTGGCACAAGTTACAATCCAAAAATTGAAACACTAGCCTTTTGGACAAAGCAAAAAAGAACAAAAAAACCAAGATTGCTTGATGTTGTACAAGAAATGAGAGGGACTTCCATGGTAAAGACACTTCAATACACATTAGCATTGGAGGAAAATACTATGACAATGCACTCAACAATGTTTACTAGGGCTACAGTTAAAGGTATGGAGCTTAGATTGGCAGAATATGAGAGCATAAACTGATTTGAATGATGAAGTGAATATGTTATTCATAGAAAATGTGAAATTGAAAGAGTTGTTGAAGGGAGCAAGTCCTTCCCAAAGTACAAAATTAACAACATACTAGCCCCTTGCTATCCAGACTGATATAGGTGTAATCACTGTTGAATAAGTAAATGTGTTAAAACAAGAAATTGAGAAGTTGAAAAAGACTAATGAAGAAACAAAGGAGCAAAGAGGCAAACCCTCAGGGTATTGGAAAAGATCTTGGAGCATAGGGTTAAACTAATTGTGGAAAAATTGGAAAATGTGTATGAATGTTATGTCCCCTTGTCACAAGTAGTTGATTAGATGAAGGCCCATGTACCTATATTAGACTCCTTATTCAAGAAATGGCAACTTGTACATCACACCTTAATAAATTTGTGCAGAATTTTACAAAGGAGTGTTGAGGCCCCCACAACATTAAAGCCTACTGAGCAAATGGTTTGAATGGTCATAGATGAATTTCAATACATATCTGCAAAAGACCAAAAGATCAAGGCAAGAATGGATTTGTTTCATGCACTAAAACAATGGTTTGTGCCTAAGATACTAGGGGATGATGATCAACTGAAAGGCTCCAAGGGTTGGATAGATGAGTTTAGCCAAATTTTTCCCAACTACCTCACTAATTTATAGGAGGATGGTGAGATAAATCTTCACAGCCTCAGTTTAACCTTGGATGGAATAATTGCACTAGATGTTGGATACCCAAAATTCATCACAAACGCCAAAAGGTTATTAGACAACTGATGGAAGAGTCACTTGGCCAACACATGAAAAATATAGGAGTACAAATGGCCTCATGATTACATAGTGTACTAATGGGAGCAGACATATCTAGCTCCCCCAGAAGAATAGGCCTTGTAGTGAAGTACCAAGCCTTGCAGATACTATCATGGAGAGAGGACCTTGCTAGATCTGACTGATTATAGGTACCTTACGATGAGTGACGAACTTCCATATCTTGCGAGTGCTCTGGACTTCAACATCTGATCATTTCTCATCTTTCATTGCTTTTATGTAATCCTATGTAAACAATGATAATTAAGACTTTTTTATTTATGTTAAAAGTGGGTAACTGAAAAGACACTTTTTGACATGTCAGTCAGGACAAAATTTTGAAATATACTGTAAAATATTTTTGAAGATCAATAGAATGAAGTTATAATTGGTGGTCGAATTTTGTTTTGAATTGTTTGTTGAAGTGAATTAATGAATGTTATCTTGTTATCTCCAATTTAATCTTTCCTTGTTATTTAAATCAATATATCAAGGGTATATCTAGTTTATCAAAACACATTTGTTGTCTTTGTGTGGTTAATTTACTAGTTCCTTCAAGGAAGGATTAAATTCCTTTAAGTAAATCATAGTAACCTGGGGAGAATAAGTAAATCAAACTAACAAGGAGATATGTGGTTTACAATTAGGAATGATTTATTGGTGTCAAAATATCATCATACATGTTAATATTTGATATATATTTGTTTCGGTTCAACTCCCAAGATAATTGGAGACAAATCAGACATAACCTTACTAGAGTATGTTTTTCCTTCATCCTACTTATGTTTTTATGAGTTCTTTTCTTGTGAATATATCCATAAGGAAAATTTGACTGATACCTGTAATTGCAAACATCTTCTTGGTTTTTGACTGCAAATTCTTTTTAATTTGTAAACTGAATTCTATTTTAAGTTTCCATTTGTAGTTATCAACAGATTGGAAAGTCAATAGTTATCAACTTATGAACTCAATAAAGTTTTATTGATTCAAGTTGTTGATTTATATATTATTGTTTATTTGGAATTCAGGAAATGAGGAAAAGGACTATAAGGTTCAAATTAGATGATAGTGGTCATAATGCTGAAACTTCAGTGATAGATTATGCATGATTTCATAGAGAAAAAGTGGCCAAGAATAATGAATATTTATCACGTCTTGGTTTGACAAACAGGTAAGTTGTAAATCCACTAAGTAGTATATTATTTGTTTAATAGTGTTTAATGAAATTTTATAGGCAAGAGCTTTATGTATACAAGACATAATATGATATTGTTTTTGTTTTATAGGCAAGAAAAAGAGTGCAAATAAAATGTAAGGAAAAAACAAAAGGAAAGAAAAGATACACTGCTGCCATCTGTAGAAGCCAACACATTTATGATTCAACAAATGCAATTGGTGAAAACAATAGTTGTGATGATGTGCAACCTAATATAACATATGGTGATGTGCAGTCTGATATAGCACATGGTGATGAGCAGCCTGATATAGCACATGGTGATGTGCAGCCTGATATATCACATGGTGATGTGCAATGTCATGATGATCTATTAGCACAAAGTCTAAGAGAGATTATTGAAAAACATTAGAGGAAAGGAACAACAGGTCTGCAGATGATTTATTCAACATTAAAGGATGTGTTTGAAGTGAAATATGGGGAGACTGGTATTGATCTACCTACTCATGCCACACTTGATGTGGCTAAGGAGCATAAAGTTCTGATTAATGAAATTCATGAAGAGAGACCGCTTGCATCTATTGTGCCTCAAAGTGCACCTATTGCATCTAGAACCTTTGATGGAACTAGTGGATCAACTAGAAATACTGGCAGTGGTTTAATAGAAGATGTGTCTACTTTTGTCAAAAGACAAAGATTAAATCAAGATTTGTATAGATCTATAGAGAGGAATGCAAAAGATATAAAATTAGAAGGCAAGAATCCATTCTTGGTTGAGGTATCAAGAGATGGTGAGCCCATTGGGCCAAATGCTACAAAGTGGGCCTCCAAGTTAGGTGTAAGATGTAGGGCCCATTTGGATATTTGCAAATCAAGTTTTGTAGAGAAAGATCCACAAATTGTGGAAAATGTTATACAAAAAACTGAAAATACTTTTGAGACTACTGGTCAAAAAATGTCTAGAAAATATTACAAGCAAAAGATGAGAATTTTCATGAACAGTTTTAGATATAATTGCAGAAAAACAATCATGGAGGGAAAAGAGAGGTTAGACTCCACTCTATCTCCCAAAAAGTGGGAGGCATTGAAAGAAAGTATGCATTCTGAAGAATATTTGGAAAAGAGTAATAGAGGCAAGAGAGCAAGAGATAAAGTGAGGGTTGGATATGCATTTGGCTAAGGTGGGTTGCAGGCAAAAATGGACAAATTTGCAGTAAGTGTATGGATTTTTGGTTCAATTTACATGTGTTATTTATTTTGATTTTTTATTGAACTGACTATATGTTGAAATTGACATTGTATTTTAGGTGGAAAACAATAATAAAGAAGCAGGTGCAAAAAATATAGTCAGTTATATGGCAGCACTAGATCCTAGTAAATCTAAGAGTAGGATGAAGTGGAAATCTAGTTCATCAACAAATATTTCACAACCATCTGTTATATTCACAATAGGAGCCTCTCTAGATCATGTCAACTCAAATGAAGGGTACCAACGTGTAATGAGTTGCATATTCAGTCTCACTCAACAAGTTTCGCAATTGGTTGCCTCCATTAACCCTATAGTTTCTACATGGAATGAGCATAAATCCACAAATTCAGATGAGGTAAGAGGCTCTATTGATCTCATTTCTTCTTGTTTAGAAATTTTGTATACAAATGCCTCTTAATATGTAGATTATTGAAATCTGAGCGTAGGAGAATCCAACCCAGTTTCTTTATTGTTGGAGTGATCCAAAAAATGTTCCTTTGGACAAATTTATAGCTTGCATTCTTTACTTGACTATTGAATGCTTTGTATATTTTCTGCATGATGGTTAAACCACATGCAAAGCAATTTTATCAAAGCAATAGGAAAATGAAAACACCTTCATGATGTCAATAGAGTTGTCGATATTGATAGTGATCATGATGAACTGGACAAGAATGCGCGACATAGTCGTCATAGTTGTGTTGAAGTCGAGGTAATATAAGAGTGGTCAGTTATCTATCCAAATGTTTTGTCATTCTTCATGCTTAAAATGTTCTTTTGGACAAAAAATTATAGATTTTGCATTCTTTAAGTTGTAAGTTAATCTGTCCCAATGTTTTGTCATTCTTCTTTTGGACAAAAAAATTATAGTTTTTGCATTCTTTAATTTGTAAGTTAATCCGTCCCAATGTTTTTTCATTCTCCATGCTTAAAATGTTCTTTTGGACAAAAAATTATAGCTTTTGCATTCTTTACTTGCCTTATATTAATTTTTGCATGAGGATTAAACCACATGCATAGCAATTAAATGAAAGCAGAATGAAAAGAAAAAGGCCTTATCAATAGAGATCTTTGCAAAGTTGTACAACTTCATGTCAATGTTGATAGTGATTATGATGATGTACTCAATGAGCATGCACATGATATTTATAGTAGTAGTCGTGTTGAACTCGAGGTGACTGCTATGAAACCACATGCAAGTAAGTACTATTCAAGTAAGTAATGGTTGTTTTATTATGTAAATAAGGGTAATCATTACCCAATTGATAGATTGGTTAGAATAGTACTGAAGTGTAATTAGCTAGTATACATAGATTATGGAAATAAGGGAGAACATATAACTTACATACAATTTTTTTGCATAAATGTTGTCTTTATTGATAATTACAAATGTATGGTGTCCCACACAAGTTGTGGGAATAACTATTTCAATTCAACATAGGACATAAACTATACATTTGAAGATATAAAGGGAAAAGAGCATATGAAGAGATTAGGAATCTGTCATTGCCTGAATGACAAACCCCAAATTGAACCGTTGCATCCCTGCTTTAGTCCCTCTCACTTGTTTGCTCCAGAAGTTGACTTGCTACTGCTTGAGATGTCTGCAAGAGATTAGAAAAGTCGTGTTAGAGCTCAGGACCCATATTCTCTACACATGCTACATCAAAAAACATATAGTCCATTCTCATAAGGCATTGAAATAGTTTGCAACATCATAAGTATCAAGGAAAAGCATAGGAGTATCATTAAATAATTAAGCATCATTGGAAGCTTTTGGCTTCACTGTTTTTATCTAACATGTTTGTTCACTATGCAAGTATAGGTGAAATTCTCATTGCAAGAGTATTTTCATTTGATATTATAGCATGTGGAGTAAAATGGGCTCCCGCAAGGGTTGAGCCCAACACGTTGCCTTCTTGTTTCATTTGAGAGAGATAATCACAAATGGAATTATCAATGAAACCCTTGAAGACAAACATTACATAATCATGATTGTGTTAATAAGGGACAATCTCCTTTGTAGTGAAGGGTTGCCCTTATCAATAAAGACACTCCACTATCAACATAGTCATGGTTCAAAAGTTGGACTTCAAGGATTCCATGATGGTTTTCATGAATAATAATAGTCTGGTATGCATTGATAGAGAGCAATAATGCATTTGATGAGACTCAGTATTCATCTACAAATGTGGAGGATAATGCATTTGGCATGAATGAAAACCTATGAGAGTAGAGGACAGTCAAGATCATGATACACTCGGTAATCCAATCAAAAGGATGACAGTATTAAATGATGTCAATATTATGAAGAGAGCACTGTATAGTTGTAATCACAAAGAACAATTACTTTAACTTCCAACAGTATCAATGGGGTAGTGTTCAATCAAATGATGATAGATTTGGTTGGAGTACCACTTCAATGAACAAAAGAAAATGGTGCTTCATTCTGTCAGTTTTCTTTCCAAAGACAAGGAGGGGTCATTAATTACACAGAAAATGTTTATGCACAAGTAAAGACCATATCACAATCATAAGAACAATGATGCAATAATGGACTGTGCTTCACCTGGAAGAGAGGACATTGTTTCTGTGACAGTCATGGAAAAATCTACTCGATGATAGCACTTCTACCCAAAGGAAAGACATAATGGTCTTGGTGTCACCATGGAAAGCACAATCAACAATCCATGAATATATAAAAGGCAGTTCTCATCAATTAAGTGCTTCTACAATACAACAAAAGGTAGTGGAGGAGCTACACTTGGCATAGTCTAAATTCAGCAAGGTATATAAAAAGCAGAGATTTATTTGAAGAGAAACATTTATAAGATACCATGCATTCACCTTTTGTTGGATGATTTAACAAGGAAAGTACAGATTAAAGAAAGGTTTGGGAATATTTTAGACACCTTGCATATTCTTGAAATGCTTGCCATGATAATCCATGTATTTGAAGGCCACAATTTTGAAGACAGTCATGATCAATATGCCAATTGCAACATTATGTTCTTTGATATCAACATGAGGATATTGCCAAATTATCCAAGGGCCATGAAGTGAGTCAGGTTTTTGAAAACCCTATAGGCACTGTATAGTCTCTTAAAACAAAAAGCTTTAGAAGAACTTGGAGAAGAAAAACACAAAATGCTAAATGTGAGTTGAGGGTTTCATAGCCTCGAGTATTTGCATAGAAAGATGAAAACCACAATAAGCTGGGTCAAAATTTCAAGGGTTCCAGAATATGTAGGTTCAAAACCACAATCTTCAATATGCAAGCATTACTTGCAAATGGGTATGCCAAGAAACCCTTAGCTAAGGAAATGACTCTCAAATGAAAGATACAGAAAAGAGTATGAAAAAACCTTCATAATTTCTTCCATAGAGAAACATCGAGCATGAGGAGATGTACAAAGAAAATATCAAAACATTTTTTTGCGCTTTCTGAACAAGGAAAGTAGAAAAATAAGTTTTCTTTCACAGAATCAAAAAAACCATAGCACTTTATGCAAGGAAAAGGCCATACCACGCATAGATCTTGCAGAGGAAAAATCCATAATCTCTATGAAAGCTTCAATCTAACCCTTGGCAGCTCAAGCACAAAACAAAAAGAGTGGAAAATGCAAATGAAGGTGAAATGTGTGTTGAGTCATGGTTTTGGTGTTAGGGTTTCCAAAGCCCTAAAGTTGGCTGACAAACAAAGGGTGATTTTTTGCTTTTGTTTTAAACTTTTAACATGAACTAATGCTTTGCATAATGCTGAATGCCTTTTGCATACCTTGCAAAGTATAGTCAATGTCCCATTTTTACATATTTCTTTTCAAACGTGGCCGAGTCATGCCTTTGTTTTGCATGAATTGAAATAAATTTGAAATGTAAAACATCGATTTAAGTGATGTAATTATAAGTCACTTCATTAAATGTTGAATATAATGCAAGATAAGAGGCGTTGGTTTTCGAAGTATGAGTCAAGGGGGAATAGTTGAAAATTGATGTGTTATGCCAAACACATAGGAGAGGTTGGAGGAAGTTATCCGACATATGGAGAGGATGTAGGAGTGTTTCTGACTTGGTTTTGGAGGGAATGAGAGCATATAGGGGCAGTTTCTCATGCTTTTATGATGGGTAAGGTCAAGGTTTGACCTTTTCTTCACTTTAGAGTCATTTTGGATTGAGTTTGGGGGCTATTTTTTAGGATTTTTGGTTATACACGACCAAGAAGTTTCTAGTTCCTATCTTTGTGCAACTTCTTTTGAAGTTAGTTCTTTTGATTCTCATGCTACATTGTAACTCATTTTGGAGTTCTTTCAGCAGGAGACAACATTGTAACTCTTTTACAGACTTGCACTCAGCTGTCTTTTTACATTTCAATCAATAAAATCAAGCTATTTTGCCTTCTCAATACTGGATACTGTGCAATAACATGAAATTATTGATATTTCCTTATGATGATAATGTTTATCTTTGGTTCTAGTCTAGTTTCTCATTGCCTTTATGCAGGAGTGCATGTTTGTGCATGTCATAGTTCGTGTTCTACTAGTTCTATGTAGGATTCGGTTGTGAAGTCAAACATTTGAGCCTCTAGGAAGGTCATTTGTTGTTCCTCTTGAATTTTGTTATAAACTTCAAAGCCTCTCTATGAAATACTTATGCAAAACATGTCAAAAATGAGTTGTGTATGCTGTAGTGAGTTTTATTGATCACATTGTGTGTCAAAGCAATGGTACAAATCCTTAATATTTGGTGCATCACCGTAGGAATTAGTTTTCAATATATGTTTCCTCCTTACTCTTTCCTTTTCAAAATAAGTAGTTTTAGGTGAGTACCATAAGAGCTAGCTTTCTTTGGAGGTTCTTTTCCGCTTTAGGTGACCCACAACCTTAGGAAAGTTCCCATGTTTCTCCAATATGCTAAGTTGTGCAACTTAGCAGGGGTGCACTATTAGGAGACAATAGTTTTTGGCATGCCTAGTGGGACCAATGTGATGAACTTTGCATCACAGTATTGAGAAATTTGGTGTTTTTCTCAATATTATCAGCCTTTGGAGGCAGTACAAACAACACCATGGCGACTCCAATCATATATTAGCTAGTTTCGCAGTCCGGATACCTGCAACTGAATTAGGTTGGTGCTACTCTTTGGTTTTTATCATTTGAAGTACTTTTTCAGCACCTGGTGACTCCAATTGGTGTTTTGACCCACTTTCTAGTGTTTCAAGACCTTATTGTCTGTTATCATTCCAAGTTTGTTGTCTAGACTTGTTTGTACTTTATGTTTTATCCTTGCAATATCTAATCATCACCATCACTATGGTTACCCTCCTCCATACCATGAAATTTTAGGCTTTTGGCCTCCAAACACCCTTTTTCCTTATTACAGTCATAACACTCTTGCTCAACCTTCCTTGCAGCATGTTTATACCCATACTAGACCTTGTGAAAATGATCCTACTTTGAACCAACCTTGTATCCTCCCTAGTCAATCTCAAATTTCTAACAACATGGATACTGATTTGGGTAGCATCAAGGAGATATTGCTACAATTTCAAAGGGAAATGTTAGACATAGATAGAGAAAATGAGTATAACATGTAGCAAGAGGATAAATCCTATCAATATTTTTGTCATGAGAGAGAGCTGGAGGCACAAAGGTATGAACAAGAGTTGCTGGCACAAAAAAGGCAACATGAGGAAGAGCTTGCAAGAGAGGTGGAGACAAAAGAAGAACAAAAGAAACGTTTGTTTGCCCAGAAGTTGGAAGTTCAATCAGGCCTTTCATTTCTAGATTCATTTTTTGAAAAATGTATTCCTATGTTCAATACATTATGCTTCATACAAAATAAACCTATACTTGAGTAGGTTCAGCCTACACCCTCTCAAGAGAAACTTTCTCCAAAGCTTGTGTAGCCTCAAGAGCCTCAAGAAAATCGAACTTCTTGTTCAAGTATAATCAGCTCATCCATATATGCACCCATTGATGTTTCATTTTCTCATAATAAACAAATTATAGATCAAGAAAAAGAGGTTCTTATAGAGAAAGAAGCAGATCTTTTAACTATTGTTATGTTTGAAAAAGAGCTTGAAAATGATAAATCAAACATGATAACATAGGTAAATGAAGTTGTAGATGAAGATCAACAGAATATAGGAGTACAAATGGTTGATAGTTTTCAAATTCTCACTAATTTATTTGATGATTTACCATTGTTTATGAATGAAGAAGAGGTTGAAATTTATATCACAGCCTTTTCAATTGTAGAACAACATGAAGTAGTTCAAAACTTTGATGTTTTGACTCTTCAACAGAGTTGCACCAAGGTAATAAACAACCCACTTCCACATCAAAATGAAAATGAGATTGGAGAAGAATATTTTTGGGATGATCTTGAAACTTTTATTTCAAATTTAGATGTCAAATAGTCATTTTTTGAGCAAATAAATGTGGGACAACAAGTTGAAGAGGCAAAAGAGGGTGTTCAAACTCAAGATTTGACTAATTTATTTGTTGAACTTCCTTTAACTGTTAGTATTGAGGAAGAAGATGTATTTGAGCTAACAAAATTGATAAGTTGTGATCAGCCAGAGCATGAAAGTGACATTGTTAGAATACTGATCCATGAGCAAATAAATGAGGACATCTTGGTTGTGGAGGATCACGAGGTTGAAGGCATGATTCAACCAAAGCAAGAAACAATTGTGGTTGAGGAGACAATTGATAAGAGTGAAACTAGCAAGAGCAGATCCAAATTTGTCTTGTAAACGAGATGTCCAATTAAATATATTGCTAGAGTGGAGGTCAATAAGAAGATTCCTATCATGCTTGCACCCAAGTATGAAGGTGCAGTTGAAGAAGAGTAGATTCAAGTCACTTTTCCACCTCAGGGCAGTAGTGTTTATATTCCATATGAGGAGGTTAGTGAGCTTGTATATGTTTTTCAAGATATGGTGCAGTTGTTTCTTGGCCTTTTGTCCATTGTTCATTTTCATGTAGCTATCTAAAATCATGTAAAGCATTGTATATTTTGTGGAAAAGGTAGCTACTTTACCCAACTGGTGAATGGTTTCGTTTGAGTTAGTTTCTTTCTTGGTTAGTGTAGAGTAGGGTTAGTTTTTCATTTCCTCTAAGTGTTGTTTTGCATAGTTAGTTGGTCGGTTTGTTCTAAGTTTTTGGTAGATGGAATAAGGTTTGAAGGTGTTATACATTGTTTTGGATGAATTACATTAGTATTGTTGGCTAACAGATTGGGAACCTTGAGATAATATAACCTCATATCAAGAAAAGGTGCCAATAAACCAACAACTCTGAATATTTTGTTCTTTAACAAGAACAAATATTCTTTGAATTTAATTGAGGTACAACTCCCTCACCAGATTTTCAATGAATTAAAACACTAAAATAAATACTATGTTTTCTTTTAACTAGAAATCGGTAAAGTTAAATCGAATACTAGGAAAAAAATCCCAAATATTAGATGCGAGATTCAACAAATAGGGAATCAGTTCAAAGACCAATTCATTTAAATCACTTTAAGAAATAAACTATGCATTCAATACCTTATGAGGAATGGAATTGATCATGAAGAAAACTGCATATTCCACACAAAGATGAAATATGACATTAAGATATCCTTAAACACAAAGATTCAAGAACACCATATTATCTTCATAAACTGTATGCACGAGGACAAAACAACAATTTCATTCACAACTAAAATGTAAATCAAGAGTTTTCAGTGAGTGTCTAGAGAGAGTTAACATATGAAAATAGATATAATTAAATAGGTAAATGAGTAACCGCCTCTTTTTGTTGTCCATAACGACCAAATTGAAAAGGAAAACAAAGAAAAGTAAAGAAGCTGATTCATCATGATGGTGTCACTTCACTTCCAGTTTCTGAGGTTGCCATGAGTTTCTTTTTCTAGGCTTGGAAAGCTTTAAGGATATGTAACAACTCTTTATGCTAAGGGATAGCTACATTTTTCATTCACACCTTCCATGTTAGATGATTTTCCTTAGCTGTCTCAAGTCAACGTTCATAGACTTTCATGAGATTGATCACTTGAGAGGTGACCAAATGTAATTCGCTAAGCGTATTCAGGTGCTCAACATTGAGCGAAGGTGAATCAAGCATTTCATTAACCATTCCCTAGAAACTATCTATCAAACTCTTGATGTCTTTGCCATTTCCAATCTCACCTTTATCCCATAGTAACCCGAGAGCTACCAAGGTACCCAACGCCTCTTCTGAAACAATAGTGCACTCATCAATGATTTCCCTAAGCTTCTGTAAGCCTTTTTTAGTAGTCTACAACTTTCACTCCACCCTGTTGTTCCATACCAAGCAACGGGTATCTAAAGCATTAGGTATAATCTGTTCCACGACCAGTTTCTCCATATCCCAGCTTAGCATTAATTTCAATTCAGTTTGGTAACTGTTCCATAGCTTTTCTTCTTTTTCAATCACAACAATATCCTCCCCCAAATTAGTCTTTAAAGAATTTGTCTCTTGAAAACACTTCATAGATGTAGCAATAACAAATCTTCCCTTTTTAGTCAGACACTCGCTCCATTCCTCCACAACCTTACTTAGGGTTTGGCAGTTTTTTATTTTGATCATGGCTTCCTTCCCAACCACAGTTAAGGATTCTACAGAGGAATCAACCTGGGAAAGGGGTTGAGGAACTAGTTCAAAATTTGACTTTAGACATCTAGTAAAATATCGGACTTGGGCTTTTAATTCATTCTTACTTTCTTTGTCCTTTTTTTATCGTTTAACCATTCTAGCTGTAGACACTTGGAAGATCTGAATGTCTCCATCTCTGGTAGGGGGCCCAAGATCTATTTTGTTCACCTTGAAATCATTTTTTGTTGCCTGATTAACATCCTTTTGCATTGAAGGGTGCACAATCTCTATTTGGAGGCTTCTTGACTCTACATCATCTATCAACTTGGTAGTAGTCCTTAACTTCTTTAGTTTTGAGGCAGAAGCTCTCTGTAACAATTGGCCTACCATATCTTGCTTAGGTAAACTAGGTTTTACAACCTTTCTTTTCCTTGATAAAGTATCCTCCAACTAGGTTGGAGTTATTGAGACCTTGGTTGTTCTAAAGCCTAGAGATTCAAATAATATTCTAGCCACAAAAGGGGTGTCTTCTACAGATGCAACTGTTTGTGGCTTTTGAGGTGCACTCACTTCTCTGACAGGTGATTCATCCGGAGAATGAGAGGAATTTATTTGGAAAGCTCCCAAACCTTCATCTTCTTCTTCTCCTTCCTTCTCTTTTTCCAGTGAGGGTAGATTAAGGATATCCTCTCCACATGTCTGTGAGAACATACTTTTATCAAGTGGATCATCACCAACATCTCCTTGAGACCCTGATGGTAATGACTGAGAAGTAGTGTCGGCTAAATGTATGCTCACAAAGGGTTGAGAAGTACCTTCAGAGGGTTGAGTACTTCATGACCTAGTGTGAGGACGAGACTAGTCTGTCCTTTTCTTAGTCATCCATCCTTGTGTTCTTGCTAAAACATCGACAGTTATTGCTTCAATGGTCTCTTTTTCCTTGATACTCCAGTCCATGGTAGGAATAGGGAGACTTTCTATTAACTCTGTATAAATTAGATCCACCATGTTAGACCCATCTTCAAAAATGCCATGCAGATCCCATTCCAATCTGAAACTGACAATCTGATCCATAAACAATCTCATCTAGCTTCTTCTTCTGACTTCATATTCGTCAAAACAATTAGTCTAGAAGTCTTCAAGACTAGATTGATGAAAGAAATTAGGGCTTAACTTCAAATTGTCCTTAACATAATTTTTCAAATTAAAAGGAAACCGTGCATCAAATGAAAGTAAATTATACTTAGACAATTCCCTCTCAATGTTTAGGGCGTCAGACATAGATAGGCAACTATAAGAACCAAAGCCAATAGGAAAACTAACAGTCACCCTTTCCTTGCTTTGACATAACCCGTTTACATCTACTAATTTCCTGCACACTTCTATCACAACCCACTTATCTTCAAGATATTTTGGCAGCTTGATTGGAAAACCAACATATCTACCAACTCTTATGTAAGAAAATCTTTGAAATTGAATGAAGTGATTGCCATAAAAACCTACAAATTGCATTGCCTTTGGTGACAACTGCATTGTAGTATGTCCCTGTAAGTCTCTGACCATCCTCATAGTGAAAGCATCAGTTATCCTCCTAAAATGCTGAAAACTTATGTGAAGTTGCAACTTATCGAAATAGTCATAGATAGGCACTTTCCCTAGGGGAAGGTCACTCGGTCTTAAACCAGGCCAAGGTCTTGTGTTGGAAATGGTGTATATTAAGTATGAAGACATGTAGAAGAACCTATTGAGTGTAAAGAAAGTCATCAAATCATGCAGGCGGTCATTGATAATTTCTGCCCAATCCAAGAATTGCTCTCTGCATAACATGATTTAGATGAAGAAATACATCCATTACTCAAATCCATGAACGTCTTCATTTCCCCTTTTCCTATGCAACAACACTACAATGTCGGCCACTTCTTCCACAAAATGAGTTATGTGCAACTTCTGAGGCAATTGAGACTTACCCCTTTTAGGCTTGGCCAACCAAATTTTCACCATTTCATTCCTATAGACCCCTTTCTTTGTAGAAAATTCAATTTGAGAATTTGTTATAGTCATAGGTGAATACTCATCTTTTTCTGGGATTCTCAAGCAAGACACGAAGGTGGACCTCTGGACTTTCAGAACTAGTTGATTATCTTATGTCCTAACCTCTTGTGTTTGTCAATTATAGTGCCTAATGCATTCTAAGATGAGTTCAAGGCATTGCAATGCTAAAGGAAATGCAATATCTTTGACTAACCCACTATCAATTACTCACGCGTTGATGGGTGGTGGGTTTGGTTTATCAAATTTACTTCTTATCTCTCCCAAATTCACAAGTCCAAAATGGGTACCCCAATTTTTGGTCCCTCACAAGTTATCCTAGACACATACTCACAACCCATGTATTTAACTTTTTCCATGACAAATAATTAGGGCTCAAACAAGAAATTACCTGCACAATTCTAAAATAGGAACACCAATATCCCATAAAGACAAATTGAAACAGGGGATATTATAAATACCTTAAATGATAGATCCTGTAGCTGAAATCCCGCTTCTCGTCCAACTCGCCCTCAGGAAACAACATCACAATGGGAATGTTTGTCTAGCACTTAGAAGATTTCCTTAAAGGCCCTAAAGAAGGCGCAAAAATAGATGAGCATTAATATCTCTTACTTGTCGTAGGGTGCGTGGCGACAACTACTTCATCATTCATTAAAACTGTTTTCAAAATTTGAAAACAACGTCTAGAAGCGGAGAGGTGGGGTGTTTGACGAACTTTATAAAAGTGTGCTTAGGTTCAAATTTTCCTTCAAGATACCAACTGAATGAGAGAATAGAAGTAGCAATGAAAGACATGTCTAAGCGGTAAAGCGGGGAGTTACATGAACTACACAAAATGTCACTTGAGTTTGTGGAACTAGACTAAACACCACCTAGGAAACAATAAGTCAATTCTAAGTAAACAAAGGACTCCCAAGAACCAAATAAAATGAGGGGTAACAAGTATGCAAGTCTATTTTTCAAGTCTTGTCAAGTTCCTATTGACTCATGTGCCCAATGGATAAGTTTAGGAAACTGGTCAGGATGTTTAGCAGGCAAACATATCGCAAATGTCACCAAAAATGTTGCCTAATTTAGCTTCCAGCTCAATCAGGCAGAGCTGAGATATTTTTTTCAAAATAAAGATAAAAGGTACACATTGATTTCTGTTGAAGTTCTATTCATATGCACAAAAGTAGTTATCAAATAAATTGTAGTTTATTATGTAAGTGTATACAAGAGAAAGATTTGCAAAAGTTTTGCATAAATGTTATCTTTATTGATAATTATAAATGTATGGTGTCCCACACAAGCTGTGGGAATAACTATTCTAATTCAACATAAGACATAAACTATACATTTGAAGATATAAAAGGAAAAGAGCATATGAAGAGAGTAGGGATTCATCATTGCCTGAATGACGAACCCCAAGTTGAACTGATACATCCCTGCTTTAGTCCCTATTGTTCGGTTGCTCCAAAAGTTGACTTGCTACTGCTTGAGATGCCTGCAAGAGAGTAGAAAAGTTGTGTTAGAGCTCAGGACCCATATTCTCTACACATGCTACATCAAAAAACATATAGTTCATTCTCATAAGGCATTGAAATAGTTTGCAACATCATAAGTATCAAGGAAAAGTAGAGGAGTATCATCAACTCATGAAGCAGCATTGAAAGCTTTTGGCTTCACTATTTTTATCTAACATGTTTGTTCACTGTGCAGGTATAGGTGAAATTATCATTGCAAGAGTATTTTCATTTGATATTATAGCATGTGGAATAAAATGGGCTACCACAAGGGTTGATCCCAACATGCTGACCTCTTGTTTCATTTGAGAGAGATAATCACAAGTGGAATTATCAATGAAACCCTTGAAGACAAACATTACATAGTCATGATTATGTTAATAAGGGATAGTCTCCTTTGTAGTGAAGGCTTGCCCTTATCAATAAAGACACTCCACTATCAACATAGTCATGGTTCAAAAGTTGGCATTCAAGGATTCCATGATGGTTTTCATGAATAAGAACAGTCTAGTATGCACTGATAGAGAGAAATAATGCATTTGGTGAGACTCAATATTCATCTACAAATGTGGAGGATAATGCATTGGGCATGAATGACAACCTATGAGATCAGAGGATAGTCAAGATCATGTTACACTCGGTAATCCAATCAAAAGGACAACACTATTAAATGATGTCAATATTATGAAGAGAGGATTGTATAGTTGTAATCACAAAGAACAATTACTTTAACTGCCAACAGTATCAATGGGGTAGTGTTCAATCAAATGATGATAGATTTGGTTGGAGTACCACTTCAATGAACAAAAGAAAATGGTGCTTCATTCTATCGGTTTTCTTTCCAAAGACAAGGAGGGGTCATTAATTACACAGAAAATGTCTATGCACAAGAAAAGACCATATCACAATCATAAGAACAATGATGCAATAATGGACTGTGCTTCACCTAGAAGAGAGGACATTGTTTCTGTGATAGTCATGGAAAGATCTACTCGATTATAACACTGCTACCCAAAGGAAAGACATAATGGTCTTGGTGTCACCATGGAAAGCACAATCAACAAGCCATGAATATATAAAAGGCAGTTCTCATCAATTAAGTGCTTCTACAATATGATAGGAGGCAGTGGAGGAGCTACACTTGGCATAGTCTGAATTCAATAAGGTATATAAAAAGCAGAGATTTATTTGAAGAGAAACATTTATAAGATACCATGCATTCACCTTTTGTTGGATGATTTAACACGGAAAGTGCAAATTAAAGAAAGGTTTGGGAATATTTCAAACACCTTGCATATTCTTGAAATGCTTGCTATGATAATCCATGTATTTAAAGGCCACAGTTTTGAAGATAGTCATCATCAATATGCCAATTACAACATTATGTTCTTTGATATCAACATGAGGATATTGCCAAATTATCTAGGGGCCATGAATTGGGTTGAGTTTTTGAAAACCCTATAGGCACTATATAGTCTCTTAAAATAGAAAGCTTTAGAAGAACTTGCAGAAGAAAAACACAGAATGCTAAATGTCAGCCGAGGGTTTCATAGCCTCGAGTATTTGCATAGAAAGATGAAAACTACAATAAGCTGGGTCAAAATTTCAAGGGTTTCCAGAATATGTAGGTTCAAAATCACGGCCTTCAATATGCAAGCATTACCTACAAATGGGTATGCTAGGAAACCCTCGGCTAAGGAAATGACTCTGAAATGAAAGATACATAATAGAGTATGAAGTAACCTTCATAATCTCTTCCACAAAGAAGCATTGAGCATGAGGAGATGTACAAAGAGAAAATCAAAACATTTTTAGCATTTTCTAAACAAGGAAAGCTGAAAAATAAGTTTTCTTTCACAAAATCAGAAAAACCATAGCACTTTATGCAAGGAAAAGGCCATACCACACGTAGATGCTGCAGAGGAAAACTCCATAATCTCCATGAAAGCTTCAATATAACCCTTGGCGGCTTGAGCACAGAACAAAAAGAGTGGAAAATGCAAATGAAGGTGAAATGTGTGTTGAGTCATGGTTTTGGTGTTAGGGTTTTTAAAGCCCTAAAGTTGGCCAACAAACAAAGGTGATTTTTTGCCTTTGTTTTAAACTTTTAAAATGAACTAATTCCTTGCATAATGTTGAATTCCTTTTGCATACCTTGCAAAGTATAGTCAATTTCCCCTTTTTACATATTTCTTTTCAAATGTGGCCGAGTCATGCCTTTGTTTTGCATGAATTGAAATAAATTTGAAATGTAAAACATCGATTTAAGTGATGTAATTATAAGTCATTTTATTAAATGTTGAATATAATGAAAGATAAGAGGTGTTGGTTTTCTAAGTATGAGTCAAGGGGGAATAGTTTAAAATTGATGAGTTGTGCCAAACATATAGGGGAGGTTGGAGGAAGTTATCCGACATATGGAGAGGATGTAGGAGTGCTTTTGACTTGGTTTTGGAGGGAATGAGAGCATCTAGGGGAAATTTCTCATGCTTTTATGATGGGTAAGGTCAAGGTTTGACCTTTTCTTCACTTTGGAGTCATTTTGGAGGGAGTTTGGGTGCTATTTTTTAGGATTTCTAGTTATACATGACCAAGAAGTTTCTAGTTCCTATCTTTGTGCAACTTCTTGAAAAAGGATATAGTAACTTCAATTTTCATTGTTGAAGTTAGTTCTTTTCGTTCTCATGCTACATTGTAACTCATTTTGGAGTTATTTCAGCAGGAGACAACATTGTAACTCTTTTTTAGACTTGTACTAAATTGTCTTTCTACCTTTCAATCAATAAAATCAAGCTAGTTTGCCTTCTCAATACTGAATATTATGCAATAACATGAAATTATTGATATTTCCTTATGATGATAATGTTTATCCTTGGTTCTAGTCTAGTTTCTCATTGCCTTTGTGCAGGAGTGCAATTTTTGTGCAAGTCATAGTTCATGTTCTACTAGTTCTATGTAGGATTTAGTTGTGAAGTCAAACATTTAAGCCTCTAGGGAGGTCATTTGTTGTTCCTCTTGAATTTTGTTATAAACTTCAAAGCCTCTCTATGAAATACTTATGCAAAACATGTCAAAACTGTGTTGTGTATGTTGTAGTGAGTTTTATTGATCACATTGTGTGTCAAAGCAGTGGTACAAATCCTTAATATTTGGTGCATCACCATAGGAATTAGTTTTCAGTTTATGTTTCCTCCTTACTCTTCCCTTTGAAAAATAATAAGTAGTTTTAGGTGAGTACCATTGGAGGTTCTTTTATGCTTTAGGTGACCCACAACCTTAGAAAAGTTCCCATGTTTCTCCAATATGCTAAGTTTTTCAACTTAGCTTGAGTGCACTATTAGGAGACAACACCTCCAACACTTGATTTACTTTTTCTGTTTAACCATCTGTCTCTAGATGATAAGTGAAACTTATGTTTAGTTGAGTTCTTAGTGCTGAAAACAAGGTTTTTGAGAACCTCGAAGTCATCCACACATCTCAATTTGAGATAATCTTCTTAAGAGCTCCATACAATATAAATATTTCTTGCATAATTTTTCTTGCTGTGATAGGGGCTCCATCTGTAAGATTTTGTTGAATAAAGTGAACTACCCTAGTGATCTTGTCCACTATAACAAGAATTGTGTCATATCAATTTCTCAACATGGGAAAGCCTTGGAAAAATTCCATGTTAATCACTTTCAATTTTCATTCATGGATTTCATGAGAGTATAATAATCTTGTTGGATTTTGATGTTCAACCTTGGCTTGCTGATATTCTAGACATATTGCTATAAATATTGTAACAACTTGTTTCATTCCTTTCTAGAAATAAAGTGGTTTTACATCTAGAAGTTTTGTTACTCCAAGGTGACCAAAATATGGAGCACAATGTGTCACTCGCAACATAATTTTCCTTAGATCATTCTAATCGGGAGCATACATGAATGGTTTAGGGCTATCTAATAAGCAATCCTTGTATCTCAATAGTCCATTAGACTCAAAAATATATCCCTTGTACCTAACATCTTGGGGATTCTTTGATATTTATTTCTTGAATTTCTTATAGAATTATTCTTATGAATAATTCCTTACTACCTGATCTTGAAAATTAGATTGAATTTAGACCGTTGTTGTAATGTGTCTTTTGTGACTTAGCGCATCAGTAATTTGATTTTCCTTCCCTTTTATATAAAATTTTAAAATCACAATATGATTGTAATTCCAACCATCATATTTATTGAGCATTGAGATTTGGTTGGGTGAAAATATACTTTAGGCCCTATACTTAATTGATTTAAGCTCAAATTGATTTCACAACAAACAATGTCTCCATACTTGGAGAGCATGCATAATTGTTGCTAACTCCAAATTGTGTGAGGCATAATTTTTCTCATGTGTTCATAATTTTTTGGACTCATATACTAGTACTCAACCATATTGCATAAGTATGCCATCTAAACCTTCACTTGAAGCATCAATTATGACTACAAAATGACCTTCAAAGTTTTATAATCTAAGGATTAGTGTAGAAGATAGTTTCTCTTTAAGAATATAGAAGCCCTCTTCAATTATTTTTTGACCATTCAAATCATTTCCCTTTACTTTAGAGAGAAGTGATAGGGTTAGTAATCTTCAAAAGTTAAAAATGAACTTTGTATAATATCTAACCAATCTCATAAATCTATGCACTTCATGCATATTCTTCGGTATAGGCCAGTTGCTTTTTACAAAAAATATACAATCTAGGTATCACACCTCTTTCTAGAAGAAAGTGCATTTGGATAAATTTCTGAATAATTTATGGTCCCTTAATCATTGTAGGACAAATCTCAAATATTGCATATGCTTTTCTTCATTCTTAGAGTACATTAAAATATCATCTAATAATATGAGTACAAACTCATATAGACAGTCTTTGAATATATTATTCATTAGGTTCATGAATATTTTAGGTGTGTTGGTTAAACCTATAGACATCTAAAAATATCTAATGCATTCTTCTAATTCATAATCCTTGTATCTCACGAATGGTTTAGGGCTATCTAATAAGCAATCCTTGTATCTCAATAGTCCATTAGACTCAAAAATATATCCCTCGTACCTGACATCTTGGGATTCTTTGATAGTTATTTCTTGACTTTCTTGTAGAATTATTCTTATGAATAATTCCTTACTACCTGATCTTAAAAATTAGATTGAATTTAGACCATTGTTGTAATGTGTCTTTTGTGACTTAGCGCATCAGCAATTTGATTTTCCTTCCCTTTTATATAACATTTTAAAATCATAATATGATAGCAATTCCAACCATCATCTTTATTGAGCATTGAGATTTGGTTGGGTGAAAATATACTTGAGGCCCTACTTAACTGATTTAAGCTCAATTTGAATTCACAACAAACAATGTCTCCATATTTGGAGAGCATGCACAATTATTGCTAACTCCAAATTGTGTGAGGCATAATTTTTCTCATGTGTTCATAATTTTTTGGACTCATATGCTAATACTCAACCATCTTGCATAAGTATTCCATCTAAACCTTCGCTTGAAGCATCAATGATGACTACAAAATGACCTTTAAAGTTTAATAATCTAAGGATTAGTATAGAAGATAGTTTCTCTTTAAGAATATAGAAGGCCTCTTCAATATTTTTTGACCATTCAAATCATTTCACTTTACTTTGGAGAGAAGTGCTAGGGTTGGTACTATTCAAAACATTAAAAATGAACTTTGTATAATATCTAACCAATCTCATAAAGCTATGCACTTCATACACATTCTTAGGTATAGGCCAATTGCTTTTACAAAAAATATATGATCTAGGCATCACACTACTTTCTAGAAGAAAGTGCATTTGGATAACTTTCCAAATAATTTATGGTCCCTTAATCATTGTAGGAAAAATCTCAAATATTGCATATGCTCTTCTTCATTCTTAGAATATATTAAAATATCATCTAATAATATGAGTACAAACTCATATAGATAGTCTTTGAAGATATTATTCATTAGGTTCATGGATATTGTAGGTGTGTTGGTTAAATCTGTAGGCATCTAGAAATATCTCACACAATCTTCTAATTCATAATTTCCCACATTATTTAAATAATTTCTAATTAATTAGCTATTTCATCATTTTCCCTCCATCACCTTTAACAAATTTTAATTAATTAAATCATTTCCCCTCATCCACCTTAATTAAATAATTTTAATTATTTAATTAATTCTCAATGATCCTCTTCTCCATGTAATTAAATAATGAATTAATTATTTTATTAAAAAACATGCATTCTTCTCATCCACATAATTAAATAATTTTTAATTATTTAATTAGCCAATTATTCCTCCAAAATTAAATATATTATTTAATTTATTTAGTTTACACATTCCTCTAAATATTTAATTTATTTATTTTCTAATTATATCCTATCCTATCTTTATTCTTCTAAACCCTAAATTTAGAAACCAAACTAAATTTAGTGATCATTCCTAAAAATAGTGAACTCCCCTAAATTTAGTGACTTTGCTAAATGTAGTGAGTGAAATTCACTTCACTTCATCTCTCCATGCAACCTCATGCATGATCATCCTGATCTCTCATAAATCCTCATCTCACAATCTCATTTCACGACTCACACCATTGATCTCATGTCCTAAAAATGTATAAATCAAACATCCTTTGATCATTCAATCTCTCTTCAAATCAGCAACCAAACTATACTCAATTCATCTTTCTTTTTCTTAACAAGGTTATGCTAAGTTTATGAGCAATCCACATATAATTCTTATACTTTGACAATGGGGTAAGGCTAGGCATTTTTCGGGTGAGATAAATTAGATTAGATTAATTTGATTTATTCTTGTTTGGTTACTTTCATTTGAATTGTTCAATATTTCATTAGTAATAGGTATATTCTATCATTAGATTGGGGTTATTGAATTGATTTCCTATTTGAAACTTAATTCATTGAGCGTTCGATTTTTATTCCTATTCACAAAACCAAAAGGTAAAACTATGAATTCATAATGCCCATATCTTATTCTAAAGGTTGTTAGGATACGTCTTCACCCTTCAATCTCAATTGATGGTATCTTGATCTTAGATTAGTTTTTGAAAAGATATTTGTGCCATATATTTGATTGAAAAGATGATTGATGTGAGGTAAGGGATATTTATTTTTTATCATTTCTTTGTTAAGCATGCAATAGTCTATACATAAGTGCAATGTTTAGTCCTTCTTTTTGATGAAAATCGCAGGTGCTCGCCAAGGTGATACACTAGGTTGAATCAAACTTTTTCTAACAACTCCTACAACTAGGCATTGAGATCCATCAACTATGTGTGGTCATAGAATAAGGTTCTTTGGACATAGATTCTGAGCCTAGTATTATATTTATTGCAAATCAAAGGTGTTTAGGAGGTATCCCTCCCTAGTAGTTCATCACGAAAAATCCTTGAACTCATAAAGGAATGGGTAAATTGAATAGACGATTCCTTTAATTTCTCAAATGATTCCTCTTTGACTTCATACAATTTATGTTACAAATCATAGAAGATTAGGTCATCTAGAATAATTGACTCCTTAAACTCTTCAATTTGCTTCATCTTAACTACAAACACCTGACACCCCTTTTTTTTGGCTCTTTTTAGTTTCATAGATGAGATTTATATGATCTTAACTTTATGTTGAATTCCTTAGATTAAGACCGAGTTTCCTACATCATCTAGACCCTTAATTATTTTATTGAAATTAATTAATTTTGCTCTATGATATCATAACCAATTCATTCTTGGGATGATATCATATGACCTAAAGGAGTTACATATAACTTGACTTCTATTAAAAAAGATAGTAATCTCACTTCAACTTCAAACACACATTGATCTACTTGAGCTTTTGATTAGTTTATATATTCTATTGACCAAGGTTTAGCCATAGAACCAGACCGCTTTAGAATTATTTTTAACAAACTATGAGTTATAACATTTTCAATTTCACTAGTATTTATTAAAATGAAGATAGTTATTCCAAATAAATTATATGTAGTCTTAATTGATGTGATATGATATTTTCTTGATGATTATCAACTGCATGGATCCTTTAATAAAATGATACTTGTTGAGATGGGACAAAATAACTTTGGCATTGGTTCCCTTGACTTTTTTTGGACATTGATATGCATAATGATTTCCTCCATACTTGAAACATTTGCTTAGAGGCCCTTTATTTTTTGTGGGATGATCATTCTTTAAATTATCTCTTTACTTGAAATCCTTATTTTGTTTTCCATTTTTGGGGTCATTTTTGTTATTTTTGGATCCTTTCCCATTTGAAATAGGTTTAGATTCTTGAGTCTAATTATTCTTCTTGAGGGATGGTGATGATTTGGACCATCCAAACTTCTTCCTAGTCTTATCTCAATATGTCAAGATGGACTAAATTTTTGTTCTTGTTTAATTGCACTTTTAAAAACCTAGTTCATAGTTTTTTGTCCATGAACATTTATTTCACCTCCAATTTGGGTATTTAGATCCATGATGAATCTCCTTATTCAAAATTGCCTATCATTCTTATATTATGGTACATACTTTAGTAGTTAAGTGAACTTCTCCTAGTACCTTGTCACTGACATGTCTCCCTAACATGTATTTTGTAAATCGGTCAACTTCTTATCAAAGTATAACTAAGGTAACCACATTTGTTTGGAAATGACCACAAATTGGTTCCAAGTTAGACTTAGGTAACTTAATCCCAGTTTAATATTCTTATTCATCCACCAGGTGGATGCTTCACTAAATAACTTATAAGCTCCCCAAACTACCTTAGTTATCTTCAAATAATTCTTGACCTCAAAGTATTTTTCCATATCAGTGATCC
>VDFB02000015.1:579771517-579937127 GCA_007258455.2 Sequoia sempervirens
TTTAGTCAAGTAGGTTTATCTTCATAATTTAGACTCACATGATAAATACTGCCCATAGAAAGAGTAACTAGAGTATGCACGTGTACATGATACACCTCTTCCCTTGGAAGGAAAAGTTCCTTGCAAGGTGTTTTTCACCTCAGCTATGTTTAGTACATGGCGAGTAACTTCATGGAATGGTGCTATTCTATTGCACCTCCTTAAGAAGATGTTCAATGGTCTTAGGCCTCTAAAACAAATAGGTTTTTAGTGGGTAGTACTTGGTGAAAACTGTCAACCTCTCAGGCATCGCATTGGGAAACCCACACAAGTCTGGAGCACTACATGCATGGATTGACCTACAAATTTCGCTCTCAGCTAATTTATATAGAGCACCAAAAAATGTCGCTTGAGGTCAAACTCTTGAGTTCTCCAATGCATGGATGTATCCTAAGGCAAGCCTCCTACTTAAAAGAAAAAAATGAGTTACTACTTCTCTTCACCCAAGGTCACACTAGGCACGAGGAGAGAGGATATGTAGCAAAAAACTTAGGGTTACAATCAACATAAAGTGCAAACTAGAAGTGTTTCTCTTCACCCAAGATCGCACGAAGCACAAGGGGAGAGGATACACACTTGCTAGTTTACCATACACATCAAGCAAAGCACACAAGTTCATTTTAATTATGCAACAAAGTAAATGTGTAGTTCAATTTTAACCCCATATAAAGATACAATTTGATTGTTTGCTTTAAATCCCAAAGAAAGATGAAAGTTGTTTGGTCAATTTGTTAAGCAACAATTTGAAATATGAAAGTTTCTTGTTTGTTTTAGAGAACTAAAGTAAAGATGAGTTTATTTTAGGCACTAAGTTTGAAAGATGAAAGTTATATTAGCTCAAAAATAAGCATTAACAAACACTTTTCCAAATGCCACACACTACAAATGTTAGATGAAAACAAGAAACATGAAGATGTTAGGGTTAGGTAATGATTAGACATAAAAATCTAACTAAACTATACAAAAAATTTGAAAACCACCTACACCATTGTGAAGAGCACAAAATTCTACCCCATTTAAAAAAAAGCACTAAAAATACCACCGTATGACCGAGATATGGCCATTTGAAGATGGCATAAAAGACAAAGGTGCCCTGTTTTGACAAAGGCACCCTTCTATAAAAAAGACAAAGGTGTTGGGTTATTGCAAAGGTTCCCTTTTGTGTACAAATATTCCTTAGGATTGCAAAAGCATGCCTCTGTCAAAAACAAAAGCGTAGATCTTCAACAAAGGTGCTATAGAAGGTACAAAAGTGTAGATCTTCATTAATAGAAGCACAAACCTTTAACAAAAGTGCCTTATTGCTCCCGGAACCTGCAAATCCAACAAAAACTCAAGAAAATGGATTAGATAGGGACATGGGATCCCATCAGGCATGCCAAATGTTCATATGGTTAACCTAATTGATCAAATACTAAAGAATTGAAACAATAATAAGATGAAATGATCAATCAAATGCCATATTCAATGAAATTCGATTAACACAATAAAGAGATTCAAACCAATGCAATGAAACTATAATTAAAGCAAATTGAACCTAACTATTATGCAAATCTCTTAATCCTAGTGTGGATAGATGCATAATGAGTGGATGTGAACGTGGATGGCTCAATTTATGCATTATCCATTGTTGTGCAAAAGCTTTGATAATGAAGATTGATGAAGTTGATTCACAAGATGCTCTCAAATTGCTCTAATGAAGTCATCAATTGAAGATTATAACTTTGCTTGAAGTCTTGTGGATGAATTCATGTTAAATGGCAAAGTGTTTATAGATTTGAGAGATATTTATCAATGGTCAATATGGAAAATAGTGATCAAGGGATGAAATCGAATGAGAGATTAATACATGGATCAAGGATGAATCATCCGATTGATAATCCATAAGGCATGGATCAAAGATTAGATCAAGGGTCTAAAATCCATGAGAGACTCAACAAATTCCCTTGATTTAAGGAAGCCATGTGAGATATTTCCATTTGGAGGGAAATATTTGAATTTGAAAAGCGGAATATTTTTGTGCAAGTTGGAGAAGTTACAGGATTGGAGGGATAATTAGTGAATTAAACAATTGAAGAAAACATTTAATTATGCAAGTGAAGGAATTAGGACATTTAATTAAACAATTAAGAAATCATTTAATCAAAGAGAATTATGACATTTAATTAAAAAAATTGTATTATTTAATCGAATGAGAGGAACATTAGCATGAAAATGATGAATTAACCAAATAACCTTAGTTATTCAATTAATAGGAGAATAGGTTGAATTTAACTAAATAATTGGCATTATTTAATTAAATAGAAGAATTAGGTGATAATGATGAGAAAATGATGTTAGTAAGCGAGATCAGGTATGTGATATGCTTAGGACATTTTTAGGTGTCTACAACACTAACCTAGTTCAATTGGTGTCAGATGAACTTGGATTAGTATCAAAAAAGGAAAATTTTCATAAACAAAATATGGAAATTCCACATTCCAAGATTGAGTTTTTAGAAAGAGGATTTGAATGCATTTCAATTGATGTCCTCTGATCCGAGACCTTACATAGAGGAGAAATCCTCTAATAGCCAAATTCAGTTTTGTAGTCCAAATGAAGAATCATGCCCACCTGTGGGTATAGAGTGGAGAAAAAAGAAAATAAAAATAAAAAGGAAAACTATGATAGTGGAAAGGGATCCATATCCAAAAAGGAAGACTATAAATAAAGATGAAAACATTCCCAAATGCTTTGAAAAATCTAGGAATATTATAGAGGAAACCCAAAGCATGGAATCTGATGATACTTAATTGCATGAGTTGGAATATTAGGGGACTTGAGTCCCTGGACAAAAAATATATCATTAGAAGATACTTAAATATGGAAAAGAATAAAGATGTAATACTACTACAAGAGGTCAAAGCAATCAAATTCAATTTAGAGAATGTGAATTCGAAATTCACCATGCTCCCTTCAGGTTTTGGTTTTTTTTGGCTATGTATCGGCCTATGCCTTCAACGAATTTCATCGGCCCTTTTTTTGGCTATTGCCGCTACTTTTGCCACATGTTCGCTCATCGCTCTCTGAAGGAGTTTTCCCCTTGCTCTTCTATCGGCCCCCGAAATGCTCCCACGTGTCGTCACTACGGGTTATTTTGATCGCTTCCTCATCGGACCCTACTCGCGTGCCATGTAGCTCCCATTCACATAAGGATTTGGCAGGCCCCATAATTAGCGTCTGCAGTAAACATTTTGCTACATGTCTTCTCTATGCAAGCTTTCAGTGAAGGGATGGAATATCAACTGTGGGTAGCGAAATGTTGCCACACGTCTCTTTGGCGCACACTTCTTCAACGTAGGGGATGAAGCAGATTATAAGCTGCAGGATGTTGCCATATGTTCTAACCACCTATCCCAAAGGGAAACACTTGTCTGCATGAGGCTCTGCTAGACCACTGCCATCATTCGCAGGGATGCACCTGAATGGAGGGCGGCCAGATGCTGTGTCTTAAATCTTTTCGGTTACAACTGCCAGGGGTGATCATTGCCTCGATATCATTGCTCAGATTCTAGATCTTTTTGGTTGCTGCTTGCCAAGTGGTGGAAGGCTCACTATAAATACCGCTCTTTGCTTCAGTTCCTAGTTCCCAGTTCTGTGATTTCACAGTTCCTGAGGTTCCAATATTTTAGGTTACAAGTTTGAGGATCATATGCTTTTTGCCATTTTTTAGAATTACAGTATTTTTGGAGAGACCAAGCCTTTGTATTATTTAAAATTATTGCAAGACTCACAGACTGTGCCATTGTTCGACTTCTCTGTTTCTTATGCTATTGATAAACTTTATACTGTGCTAGTATTGTTTGAATGTTTTATTTGCCATACTTCTATAATTTGAATGCAAGTATGTTGGCTTAGATCATGTCTTTCGACTCTTCTTTTCAATAAATGGGCGTGATTATTATTTTATGTCATTGAATGAACTTTTCATGCTATTATCCTTAATTTTTGTTATTCTAGGACATGGTAAATTGCTAAGCAAGCCCTTAGATCATATCAAAAAGATAGGTTTATCATAAATTCTGGCGTATCACCTTAGTTAGATTCTTTATTTTATATCTGCTTCATTTTCCCATTCCAAAACCCCATTCACAGAAGAAGCTGACTTCTTTAAAAATTTGGAGGTCACTCAATTTAGTGCAATAGGTCCCCCATAAACTGAGTTTCCCACAAAGGGCTGTTACCTTGCCAATTTTTGGCATCAACAGTTTTTTCTTTTTCCTGGCATGCCTGGTGGGACAGAGCTTAAATGAATCAAATATTCAGAAGTGTGTATGAGCCATTGACCTGTTACTAGGTCCCAAACAACAAATAATCCAGGTTTGTTAGTACCACCATTAGGGACAGGACAACCCACAACCCAATTAGTAAACGTTCCGCTTCCTCCTCCCTTTCCGCTAGCCATGTTGTCTACCGCTAACAAAAATTATGTGGCATGGGACGCTAGAAGTCCTCTTGTTGCACCAGTGGCGCCTACCGTTTGGGCCACTATCCCAATTTCTTCCCTAAAGGCTATACCTAAATTCACTAGAGATGGCTCAAGAACATCGTCCAAACATTTGCAAGATGTTGCAGACGTTTGTCTGGTACATGGGGTTACAACCCAAAATGTGGTGTTAAGGTTGCTTGTTGCCTCTTTTAGGGGTAAGGCACTAGATTGGTACCACACATTGTAGACAAATACTATCAGAACTTGGGATGAGCTCGGGGAGCCTTTCTATAAGAGATTTTCAAATGAAGGAGACCAATCATCACTATATTATGAGTTATTGGTTATAAAGCGAGCCCCGCACGAAGCCATGGCTGACTTCAATGCTCGGTTCCATACAAGCTGGCAGAGGATTCAAGTTGATATATGCCCACCACCAGATCTGGCATTTATTTTCTACTTGAAGGCCATTAATCCCGACATCTCGATGATGATCTAGTCTTTAGGTGAAACCACAGTATCGGGTGCATATAGCATCGTTGTTAAAGTGGAGAACAATTTGATAGATGTCGGGAAGCTACCACCTCGGACCATCATCCTCATGTTTCCAAAAATATCGATTCCTACGCAAGAGATGCCTTGTATCAGCGCATCGACTCCTCCCCAATCCATGTACGCATACCCAAGTGTGCCGCAAAATGTTACTTCTACATCCGGCTCTTAAAAGGAGGAGATGAGCGAGTTCAAAGAAATGTTGTAGACTATTATTAATGAGATAACCATTATCAAGCGCAACCAGGCCGCACCTCCGAAGCCTGCCTACCAAAATTATCAAGGCAGAAGGTCCTCTTACGAACAAAACTAGTTCCAAGGAGGCGCTCAGAAAAATATGTAGGCACAAACAACGAATCAAATGGTACTGGTACCCACTCAGCTACAGAGCGCTAACTTAAGCTCGAGCAGAGAGTTGACCATGGGTCAAAATAATTTAGTGGATGACACCAACCCCTGGTGCTTCCCTTGCGACGATTCACATATGCCCCAAAATTGCCCACATGGAAACCTACAACAAAAGGTGGTGAAGCAACACAACTAAGCTACAACATCAGGCCTCATAAGCTATGTGTATACCTCTTCGCAAATGGATAATGCGGTGCTCACCGTGCAAATGCAAGGGATGTCACTAGAACAAGAAGTAGACATCGCTCCTGACCACACACTCTTTTCAAGGATAGAAGAGGAAGAAGCAGTGTTTTCCAATGATACATCCGCATCTAAAATGCCGCAAGTACAATCTGACTACAACACTCGCTCAAAGAGGAGATTTACGGGCGAACCAGTTGTTCCACAACTAGTTAGTCCGCAACCTAAAATTTCCTCTGACTAGACGCCTAGTACTTCGACAATAATGCTGCAATATCAGCCATGGAAGGAGATTATTATAACAAGAGTAAAGGAGCAGAAACCTCTAAATCCACCACCTTTCAATGTGGTGGAACAATTGAAGAAATCATCCGCTAATGTGTCTCTGTGGGATATCCTAGCCATCCTGAAACAAAAGATGCTACTACAGAAAGCTCTCTAGGAAGAAGTAAGCTTGACACCGACGAAAAAACTACCCAAAGCAAAGGTTGTTGATCAACCATCTCCTGCCAAAGTTCTTACAAATAACACAGTGGAAGCCCCTACTGAGGTAAGAGATAAGCCGAAGCCTCAACCCTTATTATTAACGCTTATTATAGGGGAGAAATTATTGCACAATGCCATGATTAATTCTGGTGCTAGCACCACAGTTATGCCTAAACAAATAGCTAAACCTTTAGGAATTAGCTATGAACCCTTAAAAAGAGGAGTGATGCAGCTTGATGGAAACAGAGTAGAAACCGTAGGTGTCATCAAGGCACTCCCCTTGACTCTAATTTTTTCCCTAGTATCACAGTGCCACAAGACACTATGATCATAAATGTTTCCCCCATGTTCGGCCTTTGTCTATCCTGAGAATTTACTTCAAAAGTGGGCAAATATTTGTCCCTAGATTGGTTGCATTTGATCATTAGAACCAAGCATGGTGTGAAGATGAAGATAGAATCTGAAGCTTTACACTTAGAACATGTAGTCGATGAAGCCATGATCAATTTTGAAGTTGCGCATACCTCTATCACCAAGCAAGAAATGTATTGCGCTAAGCTACTAGAAGAAAAGAGGGTGACTGAAGATCGAGATGATCAAGAAGATGTTCTCTTGAGAGAACATATAGATATTGACCCTTTCGACAACTACCGTGCTATCGGGTTGGGCACCTATGTCATCTACGATGAAGGTCAAGTGCTCCCAAAGGTTGCTAAAGGATCTGAAGGTGGTCAAGCCTCAGAACTATGGATGTTGCACTTCGACGAAGCAAGATGCAAGAATGGGGCAGGAGTTGGGATATATTTAATATCCCCACAGAATGAAAAGACACTGAGGTCTTTCTGTTTCTAGTTCACTTGCTCGAACAATGAAGCTGAATACAAAGGACTAGTGCAAGGTGTCAGCCTTGCGGAATGGATGGGCATTAAGAAATTGATGGTGTTCAAAGATTTTGAACTAGTAGTTAATCAAGTCTGAGGCGTCTCTACTGCCAAGAATGTCCACATGTGATCTTACAGACACCGAGTTTGGGACCTAATCGAGGGTTTTGAAGCCTTGAACATTTAGACGGTGCCCCGTGAATAGAATGCAGATGCAGATTGCATGGCGTCAATCGGATCTCACTTTGATCTTGCCTCCAATCTCATTCACAACAAACATACCGTACGAGTAATAGTCTGACTAGTGATTCCAGACAATGACCAAAGCTAACAAGTGTTTGACAACAATGAACACATTGCCTCATTCATCCAACAGTCAAGAGATTTTGTTGACCAGCTCCAATCGAAGATTACTGAGGCCTATGAAAGAAAAATCATCCAGCTAAAATCCAACAAGCTTCCAAAAGGATTGGTCACTCTCAAAAACCTTTTTGATTGTGACAATGCAAGAAATGACAAGCAAAAGTTTGTAGCAGACAAAAGTGATTATGCATACTTGCAGGTCGAGGATGGAAGAAAGCTCAGAGTCAGGAAGGAAATCCCACATCATGATAAAGAAAGGATTATCAAATTTTGTGATAAATATGAAGGAGTGGTGGCCTGGTCATACGACGACCTTAGGGGATATGATCCCAATATCATTCAACACATAATAGAGTTGGTGGAAGGTGCAAAGCCCGTCCGCCAAAAACAAAGACTAGTCAATCCCAAGATTGAAGCGCTTATGGTGTAAGAATTAACAAAGCTTATCCAGTTGCGGATTGTCTTCTCATTCAAGAATAGCACATGGGTATCCAATTTGGTTCCGGTCTGAAAGAAAAATGGATATATTTTCCTATGTGTAGACTTTCAAGACTTAAACAGAGCATCCCTAAAGGATCATTACCCACTACCTTTGATGGAGTCAATCCTGCAAACGGTGGCAGGATCAGAGATGTTCTCCCTATTGGATGGTTTCTATCGTTATAATTAGATCTAGGTCAAAGAGGAGGATCAACATAAGACAACGTTCACTACCAAGTGGGGAACGTTCGCATACGCCAAAATGTTGTTTGACCTCTCAAATGTCAGAGCTACCTTTCAACAGGCGATGGATATCATTTTCAGTGAATTAATCAATAAGATTATCCTAATCTATTTAGATGATCTGATGGTGTTCTCCAAATCCAAGGATGATCATTTTGATCACCTTGAGATGGTGTTCAAGAAATGCCAAGAGTTCAGGATATCCCTGAACCCAAAAAAATGTGTCTTCGGAGTACCACAAGGAAAACTATTGGGGCACATAGTGTCCAAAAAAGGAATTTCAATTGATCCTGAATGGGTAAAAGCAATCAAAGAGCTTCCTCTCCTGGTCAACAAGAAGGGCATTCAATCCTTCTTAGGAAAGGTAAATTTCGTTAGCAAATTTATTTCCAATTTTGCAGGAATAATCAAGCCAATTACCCTAATGCTAAAAAAGGATCAAATATTCAAATGGACAAAAGAAGCTAGAGAAGCCTTTGAGAAGGTCAAGGATGCTATCTCTTTTGCTCCTGTTATGGTTAACCCAGACCTATCAAAGGAATTTATAATGTATGTATTCAGTATCAAGTCAAGCATTGCTACTGTCTTAACTTAGAAAGATAATAAGGGCAAAGGGGAGAATTCGATAGCATTTCACTCCCAAACCCTAAAGAAATATGAAACAAACTAAAATTTTGTAGAAAGGTAGGCATTTTCCATAGTTAAGGGACTCAAGAAGTTTTGACACCTAATCTCTTGCAATAAGGTGATTGTCTATGGTGCACATTCTAGTGTGCGCGAATACACCATGGAAGGAGAAATCACCGAGAAAAGAGCCAATTGGATCACCAAGATCCTCGAGTATGACATTGAGGTCAAGCCTACCAATACTATTTAGGGAAGAGGACTGTGCAAGTATCTTGCGCATGAGGAAGAAATGACCCCTGAAGAAGAGCAGCTGGAACTAGTCCTAACAAACGAGTCAGAATCTGAAGGTTGTTGGCTGGCAGACAGAGTGAGGTTTATGCATACAGGAAAGTATCCACCAGGCCTTCCTTCTTAGAAAAGGAGATTCTATCGGCTGCAAAATAGCGGATTCACACTCATCAAAGGGATCCTATTCAAAAGAAATTTCAATGGTGTTTTATTGCGTTGTGTTACCATAGAGCAAGCAAGAAGGATCCTTGACACTTACCATAGCAATCTTGCAAGTAGACACTTCTCCGCAAAAACAACCACCATCAAGATCATGTGCGTGGGGTACTTTTGGCCGACGCTATTCAATGATTCCTACTCCTTGGTGAAAGCTTGCAAAGAATGTCAGTTCTTCACTGGAAGAAGAAAAAATTCTGCAATGCCTCTCAATCCGATAGTAGTTGATGAGCCATTCACATAATGGGGTTTAGACCTCATCAGAATGATGAACCCAGCCTCCAACGCAGGACACAAATGGATCTTAATGGCCACAGATTACTTTACAAGATGGGCCGAGGCCGTGCCACTCAAGAATGCGACAAAGGCAGAGATAGTGGATTTCCTAGAGAAACTGGTGGCAAGATTTGACCCACCCAAAACTATCATCTCCGACATTGCTAAAGCCTTCCTGGGCTCCAAGGTAAGTCAATTCGCACTTACACACAACATATTCCTTAAAACATCATGAAATTACTACCCATAGGGGAATGGTCTAGTTGAATCAACAAACAAGAATCTGGTTTGATTCCTCAAAAGAATTGGGTCGAAATATCAAAGAGAGTGGCACAAAAATCTCCGAACAACACTCTGGGCAGACCATATAATTCCAAAGCAAGTCCTCAAGAATTCACCGTATGAGCTAGTTTATGGAAAAGAGGCATTATTGCCTATCTCTATGGAGATTCTAGCGTTGCAATTGCTAAAATTCCTCGAAGTAGAACAAAATGGTGCAATGGAGGTACGGTTAGCCGAGTTGGTAGAAGTACAGGAGAAGAGGGATAAGTCCCTAACCGCCATGGCTAACTACCAACAAGTGGTTAAAAGGTGGTTTGACAAGAAAATGTCTAACCAAGGCCTAAAGTGCAAAGACTTGGTGCTAAAATATAATGAAAGGGCTGCAAAGCTGAGTCAACATGGAAAGTTTGATAGCCTTTGGGAAGGCCCATTCAGAATAATTCAATACAAGGAGCACAACACGTACAAGTTAGAGACTATGGAAGAAGAAGCACTGGGGATTTCGGTCAACAAAATTCATTTGAAATTATTCAATTAGGCTTGCTTTCCATACCCATGTAAATATGTAAATATGTTTTTCCCTTCTTTCCCCTTTTGTTTTGTTGGCCGATCTTTTTATTTGTATCCTGTGGTTCGTGGTGAAAAGAAGAAGTGACCCATTATTGCAGAGTGTAAGGGAAATAAACTCATAGCTGAACAAAGCAAAAATTAAACACCCACATGCAAAAATGAGATTAATACATACATGCTGAAAAAGAAAAATAACCCAGTTGCAGAACCAGAAGGAGACAACAAGATAATTATAACGACATATTTTCATTATATATACTTTGACATTTACATTTTCAAAATGGCTTATAAGGCCAAGTTTCCAAAAGTATATGTATTATGCTTTTGTTATATACTACAAAAAAGCCTTTCCAGGCATGTATACAAAAAGAGACTAATTACTATGAGTTTTTTGAAAGCAAGAAAAAGAAAAACACAGGTCTTCAATTCACAATGTGAGAAACAACAACGAAAGCATCAATGGCAACGTCCACAATATCCTCATCCACAGGGGCATCAACAACAGTAGCATCATCCAACAGAGCAAAGGTAGGCAGAGGGAACACCAGGTTCCTGAAGTCCATGTACCAGTCGATGTGATAGAACGACACCACGTTGTAAATGTGGAACAGGAAGTGGAAGGCTCGAGTGACCCTCTGATGGTGCTCATCTCGCATTTGGAGGAAAAAGCCAATTAGAAATAGCAGCCACAACACGATCACATCCTACTCTATGAACCTCCAGAGGTCACTTGTAGTTGGGATTCCCCCACCATATGTAGCATTTACAACGACCTCACCAAGGCCGTTCAATTATTTCTTGGGAAAAATTTCCTTCACTAGACGAAGAATTAGTGGCTTGGGAATTCCTATATCTAGCATGGAGGTGATGAAGTGTGAGCACACATCAGTGTTGACTCGATACTTTTCCTCTTACTCGAGGTAGTCCCGTCCCAAGACCCACTTTATGGCTATAATGGACACTGAATGCTTGTTCTTCGTCATTCTCTTTAACCGCCTGGTAGAAATCTCTCCTAGGAAGGCACTCTGGGACTTGTGTGACACTAGCGTAATTAGGGTATCCATCTTGTTAGACCTTCTACAAATACTTTAGAACTATCTCTGCAAAGCACCTAAGTCTAGCCTATGAGAATTCTATGCAAACTGCAAATACTAAACTACTACGCCAATTACCTAACACCAATTCTGCTCAAATTGCTAAGTGTGATTTCACTACTGCGAGGAGGCCCATTTATAGAAAAAGCGAGGAAAAGCATGGTAATCCACTTGCCATAGATGTCATACTAATCAAGTACCAACTTGAAAGTTGTGCTCAGGCTTGCTCAAATTTCCCACCCAGTTGCGTCTGCTAAGTATGATTTGCAGCGTGCAAAACTGATGAAGGCTAATTAATTAGCCTAAGCTGTTGGCAGCAATCGATGGTGTTCTACATGACCAAGGACTGAGGTGTCATCCTCCAGGTATTTTGCTTATTCAAAGATAGAACTTGTATCTTTTCAAATACTGAGCGCATCTTTGGCCTGATCATTCTTTTTAAGATATTAATTGCCAACACATACGAATGCTTAAGCTTCCTGCAAAGCGTCGGCTCAGGTTCCAAGAAAATCACACTGTATAGGCAGTTGCTAATTATATTTATGAATTCTTGTCAAATCAAAATGGAAAGTAATTCATCTCACACAAGCCAAAGGGATGGTAGTACATGTTGCATTAAATGCAAAAAAGGGTGGTTCTCATCTACCACCTTGAGAAAAGATCGCTAAAATATTGCATGTAAAAGTTTTAAAGCACTTAAAAGTTTTCTTTTAAGGACGCTACTCAAAGCAGAAAGAAAAAATTTCTAGAGCATAACCAGAGCCGAAGTAAAATTGCAGAAGAATTCAGGCTAAGTAGAAAGCTTCCCGTAGATTAGCAATGGCAAAAAGTTCAATCCAGGGAGTTAGGCCAGTAGCAGCACAAGAATTAGATAAAGCTCTACAAAGAGCATCGACGGTTAATCTCTTTGAAGATATTTTATATGCTATGCTGGGTATTCCTGAAAAACTTGAATGGGAAAACACAAGGCTGCTAGATAAGCCCAAAATCTACAGAGACTAGAGCTTAGTTCATGAAGATTGGGATAATGTCCATGATCCCTTTCCTACAAAAAACCCCAAAGGATTGAGGGAAGCAGCCTGCACACACATGAAGGAGTCTAGGAGGCCAATGTCGGCCACGAAAAAGATATGGTTCAACGGGTTTCCTCAGTATATGGTCCCCTCTGTGCACTACTACCTAGAGTTGGTAGATGCGGCCATCAGGTGTTTCAATCCAAGTACCAACACCATTGAGGTCTAGACTCTTTCAGTTAACATAAGCCTGGCCACCATCTGAAACATGTTGTGCATTCCAGACCCTGTGCAAAGAGGGATGAAAGTGGAGACATTCAGTCCCAAACGAGGAAATGAGATATGGAGCACTAGGGATAAGGCGCAAGACTTTTTCAACGAAGAAATCAGGAGAATTGAAGCAAAATGTGGGAAGCCGCCAGTAATTCCTGCTCCACACGATGCTTTCAAGGAAGACCTACAAGATGCCTTTTCAATGATGGCATTTGTTTTCAGTTTGGACACTAACCAAGAGGTGCAGTCTTTTCAATTGGGCCCAACTTTCTAATTCCGCTATCAAAAATCTTATTTCTGGTATGATTTTGGAGAATTCTTGTCTAATATGTTAGAGAAAATTAATAAGTACCCAATTGAACAAAAGTTCAAATTTGTCTCTTATCTTGCTTAAATGTTCTTATATCAAAACCCTGATTTCTTTGTTGAGCGTATGGAGTTGTCTATCTTTGAGAAGGGTAGGAAAAAACTAGTTTATGTCTGGACCCCTCTCCTCTTTTCTACTTTTGATTATTACTCATTTTTAGATCATTTCTTAACTCCGATTTTGCAAGATTTACTTGGAGAGGAGCATGTTAATCGACTCACCTTGACTCAGACAGAATTTGTGCAGAATTTTATTCCAAAGTGTGATTGGTTTTTCAGAGTGGATTTTACATTCATCTGAATGCGAGGCTTCACTGAAGAACCCTTCTTCCTTCCGACATGTGTGACTAATCGAGTGTTGGCTCTAGAATTGTTCCGGCAGGCTTGCATTATCAATATTACCTTCTACAGCAGCAAAAAAGTCAAGAGGAAGGGATTCTTCACCTATTCGCAAACTTTCAAAATGGTGGCCATGAAAAGAAGTAGATACACCCGCTTCTGCAAGATAAACTAGCTCATTTGGGGTTAGTAATGATTCACAATAGGTGGGATTACAACCCTTTCAATGATTTACTGTATGATCACCTCAAGGTAACCCACAACCTTCGACCTTACTGGGAGAGGAGACGCAACCCGCTAAAAGATAAAGATGAATTATTGGTTGACCTCGTTCATATCCCCACTGAAGACAATAGGCCGCCATGTCATAGGTTCTATTTCCTAGTGGAGGATTGTGATGAGAACTATAAAATGGGGAAGGCTATGTACAATAAGCTGAGGAATGATGAAGAATGGACCATTGAAAAGATTAGAGCCTTTTGGGTATATCGTTAGGAAATAAAACGGGTTGATGTACCTTATTATGACATAAAGGATGATAAAGAGTTTGAAAGGCTGTGGGATGAGGAGCACCCTGTTTCTGACTCAAGCGATAACGGTGGTGTCAGCCTCGATGAAGAAGAAGATCAAGCAGAAGAGGAAGCCAAGACATTAGCGTCCTCCACCTAGCAAAAGAGAAAGTCTACAGATAAATCTACCTATGTCGCTTCAAATGTGTGATTGAATGTGTCACGAGCCTCATAGACACTCACGTGGGCCTCCAAAACAACAAGAGCACCCCAACAACAACAACCAAAAACTATAGAAACTATGGAGATCGAAGACTCCCCCTAAAGCTATTTTGAGCAAAGGATCACAAGGAGCCGCTGCAAGCCAAATACTTGCAGCAAGCCAGGAGCTTGAAGTAAGTATGCAGCCAGTGACAAGCAAAGCACCACCAATGTCCAGTCAACAGGTAATTTTCACTTCCGCTTTTCTTACTTCTTAATAATTGGTGTTCTCTTCCATTCCCGCAGTGCCCATTACTACAAGTGTCAGCCCTGCTTTATCTGCCCCTACCATAGTGTTTCCAAGAGGTTTCTCCCAATTCACCCAGGTTGGGCAATCTATTTTAACACCTCTGCAAACTTTAACGTCGATCGTCATTGCTCAATACCTTCTCGCCTCTCTTGTTAAAAGCTCAGGCACTATTGGCACCCCTATTGGCTCTGCTACATCGGGTCCAACCCAACATGCCCAGCAAATGGACTTGATTGTGACCACCCCATCACCACAACAAATGATGAGCCCTTCTACCAGTTCGCAAACCGAACCATGGAAAGTTCCCTTTTTCTCCCTGAAAATTGTCAATCTCCCACCAAAGAAAATGCAAGGGCCTGCTACACGGGTATTTCCTTTTGCCTTGCCTCTCGGTGCACCTATTGCTGGTGGACTAGTTCGGTCGCCATCCAAATTCATATCCTAGGGAGAAGCCAGAAAGAAAATGCGAGCCCTCAGGATCCAAAAGCGAAAAGCAAAGGATGATAAGAGGGAGGCGGAGTCCAAGGTATATGCAATTTACAATGAGGAGCAAAAAGTGCTGAATTTTGCCACCATGTACCCAAATGTTGTCAAACCACAAGGGGAGATGCTCCCGGGCGATTACGACATGTATGCCATGGGACTTGATCTGACCGCAGCTTGTCCGTAGGATAAGGTGGAACTCATGGAGGAAACATAGCGGGTAGTGACGACCAACTTCCTGAAGTCTGGCCGTTAATTGAAGAAAAAAGAGGAGCAGTTGAAGTTGGTGAAGGAACGAGTCAGTTTCCTAGAAACAAAAGAGAAATCACTAGAAGCAGAAGTTGCGCACCTGTCTGAGAAGGTGCAAACAGAGGAGTCAGAATGAAGAAAACTCCAAGAGAAACTAGATAAGTCCCAATCTATTGACCCCATGCTACTGACTGAGCTACGGGAAAGGAACCAAAAATATCAAAACCAATTGACCTCAACGGAGCAAAATCTGCAACAAAAGGAGGAAGAGTTGGTATCTCAAAGTGCTCTACATGAGCAAGAATTAGTAAAGAATCATAAGGACTTTGAGGACCGAAAGGCCCAGTTAGAGAAAGAGCTTCAGGAGACAAATTCCTCTCTTGACAGAGAATTGGTGAACTACACCCAAGTTGAGAAAAAATGGCGTAAAGAAATGAGCAGCTCCGGGGAGCAACTAGCATCCGCAAAAAGGAAAAATGCAGAACTTAAAGAGGCCATTAACTCAAAGGATGTAGAGATCACCTCTCTAAAGAGCTCTCTTCAAGCCTCCTTCACGTAGCTCAACCTCATCCCGTTGGCCCGACAAATATATATTTCTTATTAGGAAAAGGTTAAAACCTTCTGCTTGACACTACAACCAACGCTCCAGTTCGTCTCAAAGGCAACCAAATTTAGCTAGGAGGTCCACGAAAAAATTGAGAAATTCCCATAGTTCATCTTAGAGAAGGTTCTAGAGGAAAATATTTTGCTCACCAATCTATATTCGGTCTCTGATGAAGACCTGGCCAAGGTAGGAATCGAAGATCGGGATGTTGCTGCTCAAATAGAAAATAAGTTCATCCATTGCTACTCAACCTTGTAGTGGACTAAGGCAACCACAACTACCTTGGACCAGACAATAGATGGCATGTAGGAAAATTTCTCCCAACTAAGTGAGATGGGTCTACCATCTCCATTTTTTGAGGATGGGTCGATAGCCACGAGCGAACAGATTGCAAAAAGAGTTGAAGAGAAGGAGCGAGACCCAAATGCTTTCCAGAGTTTCAACCATCCTCCTATTGCAACAGACATTGAAGGGGTCATCCATCCTCTTGCACAACTACTGTTCCATTGTGAAGCAAGGGCCGGTTTTCCTGATACACTACCTTATAAAGAAACGATCGACCTAGGCGGAGCACATGAGAATTTGCGCAAAGTAGAGAGACCATCCAAAGATGACTAGCTGCCTCTGTGGGTAGCCCTTTCCAAGCTCTAATTTTGTTGCCAATGGATGACACTCTAGCCTACAAACCAAAGAATTTTTTTGGGTTCCATGTTCCTTAAAGAGAAATGCCCTTGATAGTCGCCAAAAGTTGTGAATTCAAAATTCACCATGATCCCTTCGGGTTTTGGTTTTTTTGGCTATGTATCAACCTATGCCTTCAGCTAATTTCATCAACCCATTTTTTGGCTATCACCGTGACTTCTATCACGTGTTCGCTCATCACTCTCTGAAGGAGTTTTCTCCTTGCTCTTCTATCGACCCTCGAAATGCTCCCACATGTGGTCACCGCAGGTTATTTTGATCGCTTCCTCATCAGACCCCGCTCGCGTGCCATGTAGCTCTCATTCACATAAGGATTTGGTGGGCCCCATAATCAGTGTCTACAGTAAACATTTTGCTACGTGTCTTCTTTGTGCAAGCTTTCAGCAAAGGAATGAAATATCGACTGCGGGTAGCGAAATGCTACCACGCGTCTCTTCAGTGCATACTTCTTCAATGCAGGGGATGAAGCGGACTATAAGTCGTGGGATGCTGCCATGTGTTCTAACTGCCTATCCCAAAGGGAAACACTTGTCTGCACGAGGCTCTACTAGACCACTGCCATCATTCGTAGGGGATGCACCTAAATGGAGGGCGGCCAGATGTTGTGTCTCAAATATTTTCATTTACAATGGCCAGGGGTGATCATTGCCTCGACATCATTGCTCAAATTCTGGATCTTTTCAGTTGCTGCTCGCCAAGAGGTGGAAGGCTCACTATAAATACCGCTCTTTGCTTTGGTTCCTGGTTCCCCGTTTCATGATTTCACAGTTCCTGAGGTTCCAATATTTTAGGTTACAAGTTTTTTTTTTTTTAGACTGCAGGAATCGGGTAGCACGACCCCCTATAAATTGCAGTGCGCCTGGTAAACTTTTTAACGTGACCAGCGGCGCTGGTGCGACACGCCCTTCGGTACCACGGGGGTTGGGGAGACTAGAACTTGTGACCAACCTCCTGCTATAGGAAAGATTTAGCCAACCAAGCTAGGGCCCCAACCCCTTTAGGTTACAAGTTTGAGGATCATATGCTTTTTGCCATTTTTTTAGAATTACAAGATTGTTGGAGAGACCAGGCCTTTGTATTGTTTAAAATTACTGCAAGACTCACAGACTGTGCCATTGTCCAGCCTCTCTGTTTCTTATGCTATTGATAAAATTTATACTGTGCTAGTATTGTTTGAATGTTTTATTTGTTGTACTTCTATAATTTGAATGCAAGTTTGTTGGTTTAGATCACGTCTTTCAACTCTTCTTTTTAGTAAATAGTCGTGATTATTATTTTATGTCATTGAATGAGCTTTTCATGCTATTATCCTTAATTTCTGTTATTCTAGGACATGGTAAATTGCTAAGCAGGCCCTTAGATCATATCCAAAAGATAGGTTTATCGTGCCTTTTGTCTAAATTCTGGTGTATCGCCTTAGTTAGATTCTTTATTTTATATCTGCTTCCTTTTCCCATTCCAAAAACCCATTCACAAAAGAAGCCAACTTCTTTAAAAATTCGGAGGTCACTCAGTTTAGCGCAATAGGTCCCCCATAAACTAAGTTTCCCACAAAGGGTTGTTACCTTGCCAATTTTTGGCATCAATGGAGAATAATCTCAAATTTCTACAGAAATATGCTAAACAATTTTATACAAATCATGATAAAGGCAAAGGGGGTGTGGCCATTTTGTAAAGAAATAGATGGACTATATATGTAAAGGACAATGGTTGCTCTCCATGTAATAGAGCAATTTGGATAATTTTAGAAAAAGATAAAAAGATATGAATTTGTTTTATATATTTAGCCAATGACTACAAAGAAAGAATTGAGATGTGGATATGGATGTGTGAATTGCAGAATATTCATTAGATAATTGTAGGGGATTTTAACATGATAGAACACAAAAGTGACAAAATTGGAGGACTAGATTTTGAATGGAAAGGCAATGAAAAATTCTTTTGGGAAAGATAAAAAATAAACTAAAACTTTTTGATTCGTTAGAAGGTATGAAAAAAGATAATAAAACCATGTGGTTTACTTGGTGCAATGCACAAAATAATAATAAAATAATTTACTCAAGACTTGAAATTTTTATGCTAATATAGATTATTTCTATTTTGATAAAATAGAGAATGATGCAAGAGTGAGTGTATACCCATGTACTCTCTTTGATCATCATCCTATTAAAACCAAATTAATATTAAATTCTCAAAACCCTAAAGAATTTAAGAAAGATAAAAAAATCCTTTTAAATACCAATCTACTAAATGGTGAAGATTGCAATAATGCAATTTTTACCCTTAGAGAAATTAATGAATGGTTGTTGAACACTTGAAATACTGAGAGGGGGGGGGGGTGAATCAGTATTCACTGAAATTCATTAACTTTATCAACTTTAAACATCCATTCAATGCATCACATTAAACGTACAGTAATAGAAAGGAACATGGAAAGCATGCATCACATCAAAGAACACAAGAACACTAGATTTTATGTGGAAAACCCAAAAAGGGAAAAACCATGGTGAGGATTAGCTCACAATATATTATAACCGGTTATAAGATATTATAGAATGACTCACTACTAGGTGGACTCACTCTCTATAGGACTCATTGTCTAGAGAATAGAAGAAATGGATCACTGCTAGGATAGAAAAGAAGGTGCCTCACTATCCAGAGACTTGAACTGATACAATGCATCTACAATACGTTGAAGATAGTTCTAATTAAGCCTTATAAACTAACTTAATACACTTCATGCTTCCCCACTTATCAACCTCTTCGCACTCTACTCTACTTCAATTCTTGCACACTTAATTATCTCACATCTCATACATCACACCACTCACATCACACAAGGAATTAACCTTATATATACCACTTCCAACACAAACATAAATTAGGTCGACCTAATTGATGTATCATGCATCCTCATAACTTGTCGGCTAAAAACACCAACACACACAACCCAAAACATGTACACAATCAAAATTGGTCGGCATGACTTATAATTACTCTCATAAGTCTAATCTATACATCCTTTAATTTTGCATGACCTCAAACCCTTTAGGTTGGCACTGTTGGTGAAGCAACAATGAAATGAACCAACTATTTATCCAAATTTCGACACGCGTACCTCCAAAGCACTTACCACATGGAACAAGGACACTTTTGACATCTATAAACACTCCCTCAAAATTGAATACCATAATAATCATCCGCGGTGGAATGTGGAGCATTCCAATTAGGTACTATCACTGTAATTTTTCCATATCCGAAGTGATACTCTGTCAACTCCAACTTCAACTGCAAAATGCTTCAAGATGTGAAACCTTGGATTTAGATTCCTCCAACATGTACCAAAATTACCTCAGAATCACATGACAAGATTCTTCATAGCAGAGCAATGTGAACCTCAAAGCTGGTTCATTGTACACTAGAAACTGTACTTTCAGACTTAGGAAATTCTACAAAAAATTAGTCTGTTCTAGACTAAAAAATCTGCATCTATATAATGATTTTCCATCACTATATTCAATCATGCTCATCAGATATCAACTATACATCAATATTGATATTAGAATAATTTTGACATCAATGACAACACCATAGTAGCATCATTTTCCATACATCCACCAATCTTCTCAATTACAAACAAAACTTCCAACAATCTCTCCCTTTGTCATTGATAGCAACACATCCTTCAAAAAATCTCAAACTACTCCCCCTTTGACATCAAGGGCAAAGGGCTCTCAATATCAATCTTTTCAAACTATCTCAACTATTCTCCCTTTTTGCAAATATGCATGTATTTACATGAGAATACCCCCCCTCAAAATGTTATCCATAAAAGATGATCAAAAATGTACTACAACATTCTCTAATACATCCGCATATGTACAAAGAAATCTGAAACTGCATAAATAAAATAGAAATGTACATAATCAACTAGAAGAAGGAAAAATAATTTTGTAAGAAACCTTCAATTTTTTAAGGTGTGCCTCCCAATACTTCTTCCCAACATCCCAATCCTTTTGTACAAAGGCAAGCATGCAACATTGATTCTCAAATTGCATAAGGAGGTCTTCACCTTCATCCGATGAACTGGGTACCAGATTCTTTTGTGCCAACTTTTGTGCACTTGCTAATACACCAGTTAAGGGGGTAAGCCTTGCACTTACCAAATCTCTAAGTTGACTGTACTACACTATTTCCTCTCCTTTTACTCTTGTAGCTGGAAAAAATGTCCATACAAATTTTCTATTGCCATCCTGGTAGTACCATTTGCATCATTTACTAGATCATATGATCCAAATGCCTAATCAATTTGTGACTCAATGGAGTCCATTTCATCCTTTATACTTTTTGTAGAATTGTGCTATTTCAAAGAAAATTGAAACAAAGTCCTTGCTTCATCCAAACACTTCTACACATTTTTTAGATTTTCTTGCAGTTTCCATGTACAACACTGCACTTGTCAGATATTTTGATCAATCTCCTATCATTGACCTTCTTTGACATCTCTTTTTCCAGCCTCTCTTCCAAACTGGTAGAATAGTCTTTGAAAGAATCTAGTAGTAACTTCAATTTTTGTACACCGGATAGGGATTCAAAAATTATTGCACTAGGAATACCTTCTTATAACACCTTATCTGCTTCTTCAATTAACTTTGCACTCTTTTGGTGAGTATGTAATATCTCCTTCCTTATGGAGGCATGAAAGGCATCACCAAGTTTCAGTTTCTGTAGATGAGAAATCTTACTCATGTCCACTTGTCCCTGTTGCATAAGTAGTTGTAGCAATTGTGTAGATGCCACTAGTTGGAACTGTAGTTGCATATCTAATAAATATTTTTTAAGGAATCTAAATGGAAGCTCTGGAGGATTCACCAACTATTTTTACACTTTATCTTTCCTTCTTCTCATCAACCTTTTCCTTGTCACCAATGCTTTCTTCAAATTTTTTGTCACTCTGCTTGCTATCTGCACTACCAGACTCTTCCTCAATCTTCTTCTCTTCTTCAACTGATTTTACCTTATCTTCTAGAGGAGGCCTATCTTCATTTTTTTGTGCCTCTGAATTCTCTGGGTTGTCTTGTGTAACTTCTTCCTTCTACTCTACATTTTTCTCCATATTTGGAGGGGGGAAACCTTGTTCTTCTTGCATTTCATGATTATTTTCTTCTCCAGCATTCTCCATCACTATAGAGACATTACCTGTAGCCACATCTTCTTGCACATTTTTTTCTTGTTTCTCAATCTCATGTTTTGAAGCATGCTCATGTTGTCTATTTCTAGGCTCATTTACTTCCAGGATAGAAGTTTCATGTTGCAATTGATCTCCATTGTCCAGAGACATTCTTAGTTATTTAGCTAGACCTGTAATCTTTTTCACTAACTCATTTCTCAACCTCTCAATATCTTCTTTACCCTTGCTCATCAAGGTAATAACTCTCTGTTTTGTCTTGAATTCTTTGTTATATATTTGAGCCAATTTAGCTATGTTCTCATTAGTGAGAGAAGAACCAATCTTCTCCAAGGAAAAAGTTCTCTTTTTTGCATCCTCATCAAATGCTTCTTGCATTCTTGCATAAGGAGGTCTTCACCTTCATCCGGTGAACTGGGTACCAGATTCTTTTGTGCCAAATTTTGTGCACTTCCTAATACATCAATTAAGGGGGTAAGACTTGCACTTACTAGATCTCTAAGTTGATTGTACTGCACTATTATCTTCTCCTTTTTCTCTTACAACTAGAAAAACTATCCATACAAATTTTCTATTTCCATCCTTGTAGTACCATCTGCATCATTTACTAGATCATGTGCTCCTGAGGCCTAATCAATTTGTGACTCAATGGAGTCCATTTCATCCTTTATACTTTTTGTAGAATTAGGCCATTTCAAACAGAATTGAAATAAAGTCCTTGCTTCAGCCAAACACTTCTACACATTTTTTTAGATTTTCTTGCAGTTTTCCATGTGCAACACTGCACTTGTTAGATATTTTGGTCAATCTCATGTCATTGGCCTTCTTTGTCATCTCTTTTTCCATACTCTCTTCCAAACTGGTAGAATAGTCTTTGAAAGAATCTATCAGTAACTTCAATTTTTGTACACCGGATAGGGATTCATCAATTGTTGCATTAGGAATACCTTCTTGTAACACCTTAACTACTTCTTCAATTAAATTTTCACTCCTTTGGTGAGTATGTAATATATCCTTCCTTGTGGAGGCATGAAAGGAATCACCAAGTTTTAGTTTATGTAGAGGATAAATCTTACTCATGTCCACTTGTCCCTGTTGCACAGGTAGCTGTAGCAGTTGTGCAGATGCCACCAGTTGGAACTGTAGTTGCATATCTAATAAATATTTTTAAGGAATCTCCGAAAGCTCTAGAGGATTCACCAACCATTTTTATACTTTCTCCGTCCTTCTTCTCATCAACCTTTTCCTTGTCACCAATTCTTCATATTTTCAGTCACTCTGCTTGATATTTGCACTACCAGACTCTTCCTCAATCTTATTCTCTTCTTCAACTGATTTCACCTTATCTTCCAGAGGAGGCTTGTCTTCAGTGTTTTGTGCCTCTAAATTCTCTGGGTTGTCTTGTGTAACTTCTTCCTTCTACTCTACATTTTTCCCCATGTCCGGAGGGGGTGAACATTGTTCTACTTGCATTTCATGATTCTTTTCTTCTCCAACATTCTCCATCATTATAGAGACATTACCTGTAGCCACATCTTGCACATTTTCTTCTTGTTTCTCAATCTCATGTTTTGAAGCATGCTCATGTTGTCTATTTCTAGGCTCATTTACTTCTAGGACAAAAGTGTCATGTTGCAATTGATCTCCACTGTCCAGAGACATTCTTAGTTATTTAGGTAGACCTGTAATCTTTTGCATTGAATTGAATTTCTCAACCTCTCAATATCATCTTTATCCTTGCTCATCAGGGTGCTAACTCTCTATTTTGTCCTAAATGCTCTATTATATATTTGAGTTAATTTAGCTCTATTCTCATTAGTGAGAGAAGAACCAATCTTCTCCAAGGAAAAAGTTATCTTTTTTGCATCCTCATCAAATGCTTCTTGTATTTTTGCATATAACACACCTTTTAAATCTTCAGGCAACTGATCCTCTATATCTTTCATGCCAACATCAAAGACTATAATGTACTTGACAATGGCCTCTTCTATGGTTGTCTTGTTAGTATCATCTATAGTGGGATATAATGCAACTGTTTCTTCTAGATTCCCATACTCTGCAATACTGTCAACCAATGCTTCAAGTTTCATTAGGCTCTATTTTCGGATTGGAGGAGATTTATCCTTCTTCATTTCTTTGCCTTTCAGGGGATGTTCTCCTTCACCAATCTTCTTTTCTCTTTTCTAAATAATAAATGCATTATTTTGCTTCTCTACTTCTTTTTCACTGTTAATATCCACAATATCAACCTTTTATTTCTTTGCACTTGCCTCTTCTTCGGAGGCTTGAGGCATTCTCTTCTTCTAGACCAATTTAGGTCCTTCCTCTTCTTCTTCTTCTTCATCCTCATACCAAATATACCATTCTCTTGTGGCTTTTTCTTTCCTTCTCCTTTGCGAAGGATTCGATTCTTTCATAAGGGCACTAATTGACTCTTTCCTCTTAGCTCCAATAGTAGATTTAGTCTTGGAGAACTTAAGAGCAACTGGAGAGGGGGTAGAGGTCCTACTTGACCTTCTAGTACTAAGTACACCTTTTGGAGGACTAGATATATGCTTTTGGATTTCTACACAAGGCCCTTTGGTAGACCCATCATCTCCACTACTTGCGCCTTCATCTTCTCAACATTTTTCTTGATTTCCTTTTGCTTTTACTCCATATGTACTGCACTATATTTTTCTACATATGTGCCATATCTTTCTTCCTTATGATCTCTAGACATACTCAACATATTCTCTACCAGACCGGTAATCACATCCTCTACAACCTCATATCCCATTTCAGGAATTCATACTGTCATTGGTTCAACAACTTCCATAATGCAACAATCTTTGCTGACCATGAAGATAATGTCATTTTTGTACTTCTCAACAACACTTTTGGGAATCCTTTCTCTTGCTTGCATGTTTTCTTGAAAGGTTTTAAAGAAACCCCACAAAGAAAACTTTTGAGTATATGCATTTCCCAACCTTCTCAAGTGGTCTCTCATTTGTATAGCAACTGGAATATCACTCACCCACACAATGCTCTTTGTACCAGGTACTTCATTAAGAAAGTAAAATAGTAAGCATATAATCAGGGAACCATACTGAAAAGGGTACCAAGATTCTTTGGTCTTCTGTAGATTCTCTAACAACTATTGCCTTAACAATTCACACAAGTCTACATCCATGCCTTTCTTCACCATCTCATATGCAGTATTGATTGTTGTAGCAAAAACAAAGTTTTATCTATTGTGAAGAAAATCATATATCCAATCATCATAGATGCATACTTCACAACCAAGTCTTCAATGTACTTTATCGTTAGGGATATCTTATCAAATTTTGCACCAGTTAACTTCATCACCACTTCACTCTTTACATATTTAAGAGCTAAAACTAGTCTGGTGGAACATAACCCTGTCACAACCCTAATGGATTCCTTGTTGATCATGTGTGGTAGGTCTAACCACATGAATTTGTCATAATTTTTTCTCAACACATATCTAACCCATTCATCCACATAACACAAAATAGGGAAATTGTTCCAAACATCTAATTTATTTTCAACCAAACCTGCATACTCTGGTTTCAGTTAAAAATCATCATTCATTAGTTCATTCACCCAAACTTCTCCCAATTTTTTATGATCATACTCATCCAATTTTGTGTGAATATAAATACTCACATCCTCAGTATGTAATACACCATAAGGAATATGTGAAAACGCGCCTTCTAGATCTGTCACCATGGATTTATTTGTGTGCTTCTTAAAATTAGATTAAGGACAATCCACAACTTTAACTACTTGAGGTGTAAACATGTTGAACAACTTCTAAAACAAGGGATAAGAAAAAAAGTGTAAATACCTTTGAATCCTTGTTGGTAGGGTTTTGTACGAAACTTTTGAAAACACTTCGCTTCACCTTTGCTTCGCTCTTCACTTTTCAAGAATTCAATCACAAATGAACTTTTCATATGTGAAACCACTTATAAACACCTTTTGGATGACCTAAAATACATTAAATGCATTAATTCAAAGTTAGGTCAAAAATTTGGCAACCCTAATCGTATCAACACAGGCACCTTAAATCTCTACGCAAATTTCTACATAAAGAGATTTTTCACTGACGATTTCACCAATAGATCAAGCAAATCAAACTACACCTTGGATCAACATGCTGAAGGAATCAACACCATATCTTTGGTAGGGGATTACATATTTTCTAGTAAAACTCCCCCTGAGCCAAAGCTCTTCATCTAGTTTCTGGAGGAAGCATCTACACTAGAAGCTAGCACAAAATCATTCTTCAATTCGCTCTCTTCTTTCTTTTTCTAGATCTTGTTCATTTCCTTCTTTGTCTAAACCAAATCCACATTCTTTACCGGATTAGCCTTTTTTGTGAAACAGAGGGTTTCACATTCTTGCTTCTGCAAAACTTTGCTATGTGTTTTGGTTTGTTGTATTTGTAACAAGTGACACCTTTTTGAACAAGCTCAATTCTTGCCATTCTAGATCTGCATCCATTAGACTTATGCCCAAATCCATTGCATGCATAACAATAGGAATTGAAATATTGAAACATCATGCCATTATTGTAACCATTCATCCTTTGATTTCTACACTCACTAAATTTATAACCGAATCTATTGCATGTATAGCACTGACCAGGGAATGATTGAACATTCTGATTCATTCTACTTCTACATTCTATAGCTTTATGTCCAAAATTATTATAAGAATAACAATAACCATTGAAAGATGAATACATTTGTGTATTAGGTTGTCTAATAGGAGGCCTTTTGATATATTTCTTTTGGTTCTAGACCTGTTTGACATTGCTCTTCTTGTCATTCTTCTTCTCAACATTGTTTGGGGTTTCATCTGTCTTTGAAATTTCTCCTTTCTCAAACCCTAATCCTTCTTTGTCCTTAGAAGCCTTTTTTTTTTGCAATTATGTTATCAAGCATTGTGGAACCCTTCTTGAATTTTTCTTCTTGAATCATTGCTTTCTCTAGATTTGATCTCAAAGTTACGATCTCTTGTTCAAGCTTTGAATATTCTTCAAATTATCTTTCAATTTTGCATTTAGATAGTCTTCAACTCTTTTTCCTTCTTCAACTTGCACTTTCAGATTGGTGATAGTCTCATTTGATTGCTTGAGATGCTCATTTGTTTCTTTGAATATTTTTGTATCTTTCTTGAGTTTCTTTCTAAACTTCTTAATATATTTATTTGCATCACTAAGATCCTTTTTTATATCTCTATTCTCAACTTCTGCTTCATCAAAATGATCAAGGGTTGATTTGAGTTCACCTTCCATGTCAAATTCACAATATTCTTCAGTAAACCCTTCAGGGATTATCTCTTCTGGAGGAATAGGATACTCCTTTGTAGCCATGATTACAACCTCCAAGATCTACCTCAGTGATCAAGACAATTGAAGGAACAAAACTCTGATATCAATTGTTAAACACCTAAAATACTAAGAGGGGGGGTGAATCAATATTCACTAAAATTCATTAACTTTATCAACTTTAAACATCCATTCAATGCATCGCATTAAACTGGCAATAATAGAAAGGAACATAGAAAGCATGCATCACATCAAAGAACACAAGAACACCAAATTTTACATGGAAAACTCAAAATGGGAAAAACCATGGTGAGGATTAGCTCACAATATATTATAACTAATTATAAGATATTATAGAATGGCTCACTGCTAGGTGGACTCATTGTCTGGAGGACTCGCTGTCCAAAGAATAGAAGAAATGGCTCACTGTTAGGATAAAAAACAAGGTGGCTCACTGTCCAGAGAATTGAATTGATACAATGCATCTATAATATGTTGAAGATAGTTCCTATTAAGCCCTGTAAACTAACTTAACACACTTCATGCTTCCCAACTTATCAACCTCTTTGCACTCTATTCTGCTTCATATCTCATGGACTTAATTATCTTTCATCTCATACATCACACCACTTACATCACACAAGGAATTAACCTTGTATATATACCGCTTCCAACATAAACATAAATTAGGTTGGCCTAATTGATGTACCGTGCATCCTCCTAACTTTTCAACTCAAAACACCAACACATGCAACCCAAAACATATGCATAATCAAAATGGGTCGGCATGACCTATAATTACTCTCATAAGTTTGATCCATACATCCTTTAATTTCGCATGACCTCAAACCCTTTAGGTCGGCACCGCTGGTGAAGCAACAATAGAATGAACCAACTATTCATCAACATTTCGGCACACGTACCTCCAAAAAAATTTCCATATGGAACAAAGACACTTCTAACATCTATAAACACTCCCTCAAAACCACATACCATAATAATCATCCGTAGTGGAATGCAGAGCATTCCAATCAGGTACTCTGTCATTGTAACTTTGCCATATCCAGAGTGATACTCTGTCAACTCCAACTTTAACTATGGAGGGCTTCAAGATGTGAAACCTTGGATTCAAATTCCTCCAAAATGTACCAAAATTACCTCAAAACTGCATGACAAGATTCTTCATAGTGGAGCAATGTGGACCTCAAAACTAGTTCACTGTACACTAGAAATTATACTCTAGGACTTGGGAAATTCTATAAACATTTGGTCTATTTTGGACCAACAAAACTGCATTTATATAATGGGTTTCCATCACTACATTCAATCATGCTCATCAGCTATACACCAATGTTGACATCAATGACAACACCATAGTAGCATCATCTACCATACATCCACCAATATTCTCAATGACAAATAAAACTTCCAACAATGGTTACTAAAGGATCTATTCCCAATTGAAAAATGGAATAAGAATGTTAAGGCTTGGGCTATTCTCTTCTAAACTGGAGGAAAAAATAAAGCTATGGATACTAGACATCTTGAAAACACTCCCCAAGAAAAACTTCACAACTTAGAATGCGAGTTACAAAATGAGCCTTCTAAGGAAGAACTAATAGAGAACATAACCTTATGTAAAAACAAAATGAGAATTCTAGAAACAATGAAAACAAAAGGACTAAAGAAAAGAACCAAGATGAATTGGCTAAGGAATGGGGATAAAGGTACAATTTTTTTCTTTAATTATTTAAAAGAAAAGTATATAGAGGAAAAAGTAGGTTGTATTTGGGAGGATGATAAATTGGTAGATGAGCTTGAAGAAGTGCAACACTAGTTCTTCCTTTTTTTCCAAAACCTCTTCTCATCTGATGAAAATTGCTCTCATTCCCAAAAAGCAAGGGATATATGCAAAAATATTATATGAATAGAATGCTGAAAAATTTAGTAAAGTAATAACAAAAGAAGAAATTTAATACAAACCATCCAAGCTTTCAGCCAAGACAAAAATTTGGGAGTGGATGGGTTACCTGTTGAGTTTTATAAAAAACTATAGATTGGGTTAGTGAAGACTTGTGTTAGGTTTACAATGAAGCAATTGATAAAGGATCTCTAAGAAAGGAAATTAACAAAGGCATAATAAAATTAATATCCAAAGAAGGTGATCAGACATTAATTAAAAATTGGAGACTAATCACAATGCTAAATGTATCTTATAAGATACTAGCAAAAATTCTGGATTTGAGGTTAAGAGACATCCTCCCCTCTCTCATTTCTCACACTCAAACTGGCTTTATCAAAGGAAGATATATTCTTGAAAACTTGATAACAAGTTGGGAGGCAATAGATTAGGCCAAATGCTCAAATTAAAATATTGGAATGCTTCTTCTAGACTTTGAGAAGGCTTATGATAGAATTGAATGGCCTTTTCTACTAATGGTGTTGGAAGCATTTGGATTCCCAAAAGAATTTTGTAAAATGCTTGATACTCTGTTACAGGATGCAACCGCTCAAGTATACATAAATGGGGCCTTGACAAAGAAAATTCCTCTCCACAAATCAATAAGGCAAGGTTGCCCACTTGCCCCTACACTTTTTGTAATTGCCTTAAAAGCTCTTTTATACCTGTTAAGAGACTCTACTATCAGTCCAAAAGTAAAAGGCCTAAATTTTCCTAATGATAGTGAGTTAATAAATATGCACTTTTTAGATGAAACAACCATGTTTGAGAAACTATACAAATAAAACATGGATCACTTAATGTAAAAATATAATTTTTTTGTGATGCCTCAAGATAAAATATTTCCAAGGAAAAATCTATAATGTTAAGTTGGAAAAAAATCCCCCCTGAATGGCTCAACAAATACAAAATCCAATGGGGAGGCCCATATAAAAACGTTAGATACTTGGGCATCCCCTATGCAATTAATCCGTGTTTGAAAGATATGTTGAATTGGGTTAAAAACAAAATCGATAAAAAGCTTGATAATTGGGATAGACAATACTCATATATAGTAGGGAGATTTCAAGTATGCCAAAAAAATCCTTTTATCATATAACCTATATTACTCTTCAGCATGGCTAATTTGTAGCTATCAGTTGGAAGAAATACAAAAGAAAATAAGATAATTTATTTGGTTAGATGGGAAAGGAAAAAAGAAAAAAACATGTTGTTAAGTGGGAATGGTGTTGTAAAAACAAACAAAAAGGTGGTCTTGGTCTAAAATATTTTAAAAACAAGGAATATCCCTTGTTGGTAAATAGATAATTAGATCTCTTGAGGGATATGAACCTTGGAAAATTCTTGGCAGGAACAACATACAAAAAGTTGTCCCAAAAACGGCTAAGGATTGGAAGGGTTTCCTTATGTGTGACCTCCTATTAGGTAATTTCCCTATATACCCCAATGGTTCTAATATATTCAAAACAATATGGAAAGCATGGTAACAAATAAGAATTCTAATTAATAATAAAGAAAAGGTGAATAAAGATAGAGATAAAATCTATCTGAATAAATCAATTTGGTGGAACCCTTTCCATAAATAAAAATTGCTAGCACTACTGCAAAGATGCTCGACTAAAGCTTGAGAAAAATAAAGGCATAAACATCTTTAAAGATATTTTAGTTAAGGATCATTTGAAGGCATGGGATCCTCTAAGCATGGATTATGTTCTTCCTTCAATGCAATGGAGAGCATACTCAGTTCTGAGAGAGGCGTGGAGAAGTTGGAAATTTCCTATTAATAGTAACACATGTTGTGAGAGCTCTAGTGAAATTAAAATAGATGGATTCAATTGGATATGGTTCCAATATAGATAAGTTGCATCCTAAAAGTATTTACAAAACTCTGAGTGAAACAAAATCAATTTTTGAACATGTTAACAAATGTTGAAATTTAAAAGAAAAGGAGAAGAAATGGAAAAAATTATTTAAATAGAATCGGAACAGTGTAGTAGAACCTAAAAAAGCATATTTAAATGGATCTTGATTCTTCAAAAACTTCCCATTTACTTATCTGGTTCTAGTATAGAACTTTGTAAATTATGTCAAAAGCCTAAAAATGTTGCTCATATCGTTTTTGAATGTTTTTATGCAAAAGAAATCTGGTATATGTTTTGTGCAGATTTAAATAAATGGGGGGAATTAGGAAAAAATAAGAAATTTTGTTTGGGAAAATAGAAGGTGTTGAAAAATATGTTAATCTTTTTTTGTTACAATTATTTGGTGAAATTTTATGGTTTTTATGGAAAGCAAGAAATGAGGAAAAATACCAATGCAAAAGGAGAGTACTTACTAGGTCTTCTAGAAGAATCATATTTTACATGATATCTATGCAAGTAACAGTGACATTGGAGATCACAAAATTAAAATTCAAAGTTAACAAAAAATGAAAAAGTGGAAATCGGCAAGGGGGAGATCAAGTATGCAAAACATTGGCCATTCAACACTAATGACAACATTCCTTTTAGAAAGGAGTACCTTGAGTTCCAAAAGAGACAATAAAAATATAAGCTAGAAACATTGAAAAAGGACTTAGGTCTAAGTGGACAAAATTTCATGAGAATCAAGATGAAGATATGACGGTGGAAATAGTAAGATCTAGCACAGACTGTTCAGAGATAGAGCCTCCTTTGGGTTACTTCGAAATGGATAAAGGAAGTGCAAGAAAAAATATGTAACTCAAAATAATATGCAAAAATATTGTAGCAAATTATGTTAGCTTAAAGATTAATATCTATATATTATGATAGTCTACCTTGCATGGAAAAAGTATTAATTTATATTTTGTAAAAGTATGACGATCTGAAAGTAATTTGTTGTAGTTTTTTAAACTATATACGATTAAAAAAATTGTGATAATCCAAGCTTCTAAGAATAAGAAGATTAAGTTAGAATGATTATACACTTACAAGGAAGCCATATTATTGTTACTCATTTTTATTTCTGGTCAAATTGAGTGAGTTTAAAGGTGTTTACAAATTAAAAATGAAGTGCATTTCATATCAATCTTCCCTATATTGCATTCAGGTGTATAAACATATGAATCCAAGAGTGTTTATTTTCAGTAATAGATTGTTGCATTTATACAGATGCATATAATATCGAAAAGATTTACTCAAATATTGCTGAAAGAAAATATTTATTGATTCAAGAGTTCAAATCTATCTCACACAAGCCGTGAGATATAGATTATCCAATGGAAAAAAAGGTACAATATATACACAAATGGATTGAAAGAATAAAAATCCATATATAGGGGAAGAGGCCAGTCATTGCTTGATGACTGGTCAGAGTCCATTGTCTTGCATGGTCTTCAACTCCAAGTTGTCTTCTATCCTCTGTAGCTTCTTGTTTCCATGTCTTGTACCTGAAAAGAGTTTGCAATGAGGTTAGAGTAGAGCTCTAAACAATGACGGTCTCTAACACTACATACACATCTACCCACCAATGTATAGTTTTCCCTTTACATGCATCAAATAAGCAATCATCTGTTCATGTCCAAAGAAAATGGAGAGAAAAAAAATCATCAAACCTTTAGCCATATGCATATTTTTTTCTAACTGTTTGTTTCATGTATAGATACAAGGAAAACAATGTTACTATTTCATCAAGTTTCAGCATGTGGGATGAAACGTGGCTCCCACAAGGGTTGAGCCCGACGTGCTATATTGTGTGCTTTTATGGCATTAAGAGACATTTATCAAATAGGTTCATCTCTTTATTGGTTTATGTAAATGAGCATACATCATTTATGGTGGTAAGTTGTTGATTACTATCATAAGTGATATATGATCAATCATCATAAATCATTAAACTTAATCAGATATCAAGAACAATCAGGAAGATATCTAGAAGATTAGAAAATCATGGGTGATTGTTTATTTTAACAGTGACTGAAGGTATCCATCTTGAGGAAGGAAATGCGTGTTACTACTAAAAGCAACACTGAAGCAATGATCAAAGTTCTGAAAATAATTACCATTGCATACAGACGTGGAGGCATATATCAGGCCCTCACTTGAATTTGTCATCCAATAAACTCCATATGATTTCTTGCATAGTTCCATCTTTTTGTGTGAACTTGTTTAGCATGAACAAGTCATGGAAGGTGATTCAAAAGACAGTACATAAATGTAAAGACAGATTTGATGATAATTTTGAAACTATGAATTTTTTCCTAAGCTTGGTGGCTAATAAAATTCACCATCAAAACAGGGGAGTAGATTGTTTGATAAGGATTGTCAACGCTTTGAAGACAATCTTGAATAAGATAGCTCAGGTGCACAAGCTATATGAAGTGTAATATATATGTAGATCAGAAAGCAAGAACAAGACAAGCATATATGAGCAAGGGGTAATCTATGATTAGAGTGCAAAGAACAACATTTTTGAAGGCGAAATGACCACATAAGCTCATTATGGTGAAGAAAGCAGTGACAGGGGCATTTCTAATGTTTATCTTTTAGGCATACAAGGTAGATGCAATTTTCATATATATAAATAATTTCCTTTCATAAGTAAAATGGAAACAGTATGCTCATTAGTGACCTGAAGTACAAGCATTAAAGGCATTTCCAATTGTAAGACTGGCCAGAGGGAAAGGATACTCACAGATCATGGTAGGAGGAAGATGGCATGCCTACAAATTTGGTATTACCCTCAAAAGCTTCATTTGGGGATCTAAATGATAAAATGATTATAAAGCTTCTCCCAATTGGTTGTTGGAGTTTGAGCTTTGTGACACAAATTAAATATAAAAATCTTCGGATTTAAGGACTCAAGAATTCAGGAAGACACTCCTCACCCAATGATAAAAGTTGAGAACACTTCAGGGTGTATAATGATGCAAGATTCAACATATCAAAAACTCTCAATGGACCTCCTCTAGCTAAGAATCTGAATTCCTTTTTGAAGAGAAATTTTAGACAAAATTCTATTAAAAAAAAAGTTGCATAGGCATCACAGAATTGTAACACTCATCTGGAGCATTCATTCTCATTTGATTGTTTTGTTGATATATATATATATATATAAAGCATGATGATAGCATCATATGCAGAAGGGTTTGATATATTTACCTCGAGTCATAAATTTTTCATGGTCTTAGAGGAGATATGGCTGAAGAAGTATGGCTACAGCCTGGAGGACAAAAGGAACAACAACAAAAACATAAAAGGGGACGAGTTTCTTGTGAACCCAAAATACCCACGACTAGGATGTCTTATTTATGATGATTACAAACAAAATATCAGAGACTACATGGAGTTACAGAAAGAAAGGGAAATGACAAGTTTCTTTAGATTCCCAGAAAAGCTAGAATGTGCAATATATTTTCAGCCGAGGTTTGGAGATAAAATTTAGAGAAATCATCTGGAGAGCTTAAGGGTGAAAGCATTATTATCATTTCAGAGAAATAGAGCTTAGATAGTTTCTTTTCTTTGTGCTAAGAAGAATAAGACTATTGTGTTCCTTGTTTTTTTACTCACAGAGCTCGAATAAGCATATTTACTATAGGGAATAGAGAAGAATGCAAAAGTTTTAGTGGGCTTACCCTAGCCTGGTTTTGCTTTCCCAGATTTCACCATGGATTTTTCACAACAATTATAGCTTGAATCCTGGCGTCTGTAATAGCTAAGAGTTCTTTACAAGTGGTTGTGAGTTCCACAAGGTCTGAGATAAAGTTGCCATGGCGGCCAGGCCATATTAAAAGGCAAAATAAATACATCAAAATATATCACAGCCAGAAGATAAAATCCAGATTTGAAATAAAAGATGATTTACCTTTATCTTGTTTTCCTCAGATCACTAGAAAAGTTCCATAATGACATGAATACAAAGATTCCAAGCTGAAGCTCGAGCTAGGGTTGTTTTCTCATGGCGGCGGTGTTAGCTTCATCATGAAGCTTCATGAAAGTATTGAAAATATTTTATTCTTTTCTTTGCTTTTGTTTTAGGGTTTTTACCCTAAGTACAATGAGGCCGATAGGAATTAAATGGAAATTTTTATTTTATTGTTTTTAAGATAAGACACGTCAACCAAAGAAAGTGTTAGGCATTTTCCTTTGAATATTTTGAGCCTTGTCATGATAAATGCATGCTTACACATGAGTTGCCAACATGGAGGAATTTGTGCTATGTAGATGCCACTTCAGCTTGCTATTGTAATTTTGAAAATTTTGATTTCATAGTGCCACTCATCTTAATGATTGTAATTTGAGCTTTCCTTTTTGCATTATTTTTATTGTAAAACAAATGACTTTAAGGTTGGTTTATAAGCCTTTAAGTTATTTTGTTATCTTTAAATGCAAAAGGAAGAAGAAGGGAACACATAGAGGGAATATTGGAGAAGTTATTTCAGTTTGGAGACATATGCCCACGTTTATGGGGGGTATTAATGCACCTTATTGGTGATTTTTTCTACCTAAGGTTTGTGGTTTGACCAAAACCTTATTCCTCACATGTTGGAGGTGATATTGGAGGTATCTAGAGCCTTTCTTCTATGCTTTTCTTGGGCATCCGACCCAAGGTGGTTATTTGCTCCTACTTTGGTGCAACCACTTGGTTGGTAAGTTCTATTCACTTTGTAACTCATTTTTGGAGTTCAGTTCTTAATTAGCAAATTTCTGGAGATAGTGATTTTTGAGTCTTTTCTCATATTTTAGCATACATCTTGTAACTCTTTTTGGGGAGAATGAAATACAGACTATGCCTTGGTTGTTATTGAGTTCGAGCTTTTCCATCTTGTCATTATAGTATTTGTGCATCTTTGAGTGTTTGATCGAGCTACTTGTGAGGTATCTTTATCTCCTTGGAGTTTTTTTTTGTCTCATGTTTTTATGCCCTTTCTACAAAAGTATGTTAGTATAGGTTACAAGTGTTTAAAGTTGCATTCATCTTTGGATTGTGAAAAATTGCTTTTCCTCTTAAGGATTAATGCATACAACTCCTCTTGTGAAACATTTATGTGTGAACTTCTAAAGATAAGTTGTGCAATTTAGTTATATCATTAGAAGTCAAGTGCATGTGAGTTTGATTCATCATAACCCTTGTCAGTCTTTGGTGAATCACCTTTCCCTTTCAGTTTTAATTTTCATTTTGAGTTTCTCTTTTCCCTTTTCCTTAGAAAAACAAGTAGTTTTAGGTAAAATCAATAAGAGCCAGCTTCCTCTAGAGGTACTTTTCTATTATAGGGTCACCCACAGCCCTAGAAAAGTTCCCATGTTGCTCATGATTGGTTGTGTTTAATCTTAGCCCGGGTGCAAATCATAAGAGCTAACAGTTTTTGGCACGCCTGGTGGGACTGTCGAATTAGACAGTTCAGAGAAAAAAAAATAGATATTGTTGGTTCTAATATGCTGCCAGCATTTTTTAGGCTACTAAGAGGCAGATTCTAGCATATCTGGCGACTTCCATTGTGGAAAATTTTTTAAAACTAGTGTTGTGAAACTTCACATGAAAAGGATTCAGACAAGAAGTTTAGAATCCTTTGAATATTTGTAATTATCTCTGCCTAGAAAGCAGAGTAGGTCTGTTAAGAGAGTGTCCATTTAAAAGAGGGTTCAATCAACCCCACCAAGTTTCAGACCAACTTCTAAAACTAGTTCAGTTGTTGATACAACCTCTATTCCTATTGTTTTAGTTCAGGTTAGTTAACCTCTAGTTATGCACATGGCTAGAAATCAACCTTTTGTGCCATTCAATGGAGGCAATCCATTGAACTTGGCCCAACATGATGACATCCCTATAGCAGCCTTGAAGAGCTTACCCTTTTTCATATGAGAAGATCAAACAACTCCTATTGAACATATCAGAGACATGGCATCCCTTTGTGGGGTTCACCATATAACCCAAGAGAATGTAGTTGTCAGGTTGCTTGCAGCCTCCTTTAAGGGAAAAGAATTACAATGGTTTAGAGGTCTGCAAGTTGGATCAATTGCAACTTGGGATGAATTAGGGGACAAGCTAAATAAGTAATTTCAGGACAAGTCTGATCACCTGTCACTAGTTGAATAGTTAACAACCATAAAAAGAGCTCCTCAGGAGAAAATCTCATATTTTAACTTCAGATTTCAGAAAACTTGGGATAGGATCCCAGCTACTGTGAGGCCTACTCTTGAGCATGCTTTCTTATACTTTTTGAAAGCTATAAACAGTGAAATAACAACTATGAAACAATCAATGGGAGGGGTATCTTTACTAGATGCTTATGAAGTAGCAATAAGAGCAGAAAATTGTTTAATCTAGGCAGGTAAGATTGCCCCTAGGCCACCAATGCCAATATTTCCTGAGATACAGCCAAGTGTGCCACTTCAAATACCATCTTTTACACCTTTTCCAGTTGTTCCAACATCATCAGTTGTTGTTCTAGCTACTGTCATAGCTGTTGCAAGTCAAGAAAATGCCACTACAAGCTCATCTCAAGAGCTTCAAGAGATTAAGAGTTTGTTGTAGACCTTTGGTAATAAACTGGTGAACTTAGAAAAAAAATAGTCATACAATAGACCTTACCAATAGTAGAATCAAGCTGCAAATCAGAATTATCAGGGTCATCAATATCAGGGCAATAGATAGCCTTATCAAGGAAATTATCAGGGTCCAAGATAAAATATTAACTCAAGACCATTTCAAGTATATAATCCTGCTCCTCTTGGTGTAGCCAAAGACATTGTCCCTGTTCAGAATAACTTGGCTGCAGATTATGAATGGTGCTATCCTTGCAACCAACCTCATAATCAGGCCACTTGTTTAAATGGAATCATCAATCAAGCTTTGATGGTGCAGAGTGTGTCAAGTTCACAACATAACACACCTAATGATTTGCAGCAACAAGAGAAGTCTTCAAGTGAAGCCACTCTTCTAAACTGGAAAGGAGAAGAGTTTTGTGGAATAAACGCGAATGATTCTCCAATTGCTGCAAACATAAGAGCAAAGAAAAGAGCCTTTGAACTTGAGCAGGCAACTGATAAAGGAAAAGCAGTAGCTACATAACCATCTACATCACAAGTGCCTCACATTTTGTAGAGGAATCCACAAGTAGCTGCCAAAGAGCAACCCCACTTGCAAACTGAGCCTACTATTACAACACAAGATAAATCCTACAATGCCTTTTAATATTGTTGAAAATATGAAAAAGATGAACATCACAATGTCTCTGTGGGATTCTTTGGAAATCCCAGGTCAAAAGGAGTTGTTACAGTCTGTCTTAACATAAAAGGTAGTGATCAATGAACCTTCAGTTGATTCAGTTAAGGCTGTTTTCACAAATGAATAGAAGGAAAATAAAGAACAACAAAGTAAACAGCCAGAGAAAGAGTCTAGAAAGGGTGTTAAGCCTCCTTCTTTTTATGTAATGTTGATTATAGGTGACAAACTAGTTCATAACTGCATGGTTGACAATGGAGCTAGTAGTTCAGTCATGCCAAAGAAGATTGTAGACCAGTTAGGACTGAAATATCAACCCCTTGAGAAAGGAATGCTTCAGCTAGATGGTACAATAGTTAATACTGTGGGTGTTATTAAAGATTTGGGACTCACATTACATGCCTGTCCAAACTTTTCTATTCCCCAAGATGTTTTCATTATTGACTTACCTCCTTTCTTTGCCCTATGTTTATCAAGGGACTTCACTGCAAAGATTGGAGGCTATCTATCATCTGATTGGTCCCATATTCTCTTCAGGACCAGATATGGAACAAAAGTAACAATTAAATCTGAATCATTGGCAAAGGATCACATTGAACCTTATGTTCCAAGCGTAGTTAATGTTAACTGTGTTGTTTTTGAAGATAGTGAGCTTGCTGCAGCTCAGGAATTGCAAGTTGAATGTATACCAGAAGTGCTGCTAAATGAGTGGGTAGAAGAAAACATAGTAGATAATCCAAATGAACTTATTTAGGAAGTTGGATTGGGGATTTATGTGCTAAATGAACCAAAATCAGAAATGTCCAACCTTGAAAAGAAGGTAGAACAACAGTTACCACAACAGAATGAAATGTGGTGGATGTACTTTGATGGCTCCAGGAACATAAATGGAGCTGGTGGAGGTGTAATGTTAATTTCTCCACTAGGTGATAGGTATTATGTTGCTTTCAGATTTTCCTTTTCGTGTTCTAATAATTCCGTTGAGTATGAAGGACTGATACATGGTTTAGAGTGGGAAAGGAGAAGAGGAATCAACTGCTTACAAGTGTTTGGGAACAATGAACTAATTGTTAATCAGGTGAGAGGATCAAATGTAACAAAGAATGATACTTTGAAATCTTATAAACATAGGGTATGGGATATGATTGAGGAGTTTGATGCCTTTAATTTAATTTCAGTCCCTAGGAGTCAGAATAAACATGTAGACAGATTGGCTGTAATTGGTGCACAATTTGACATACCCAATGAGATTAGGAAAGAGAAGGTACAACCACATGTTAAGATTATTGTTAGGCCCTCTATCCTAGATAATAATATTAATTGGTAGGTCTTTGAAAGTGACGAGCAAATTCTAAGTTTTTTACTTGAGGAAGATCAGTTTTCTGTTGTAAATCAAGAAAATTTAAAACAATAGTATGAAGATCAGATTATCCAGCTGAAAATAAATAAGTTGCCCAGGGGCCTGGTTACATTAGAATCCATTTTTAGTACTGATGATCAGCTGAAAAGGAATAAAACCAGCATTCAAATTAAAGAGGAGCATTACGAAGAGCTGGAGATCTTTAAAGGTAAGCTTCTCAAGATTGGAAAATTTTGTTATGAATTAGATAAATAGGCTTTCATTGCTTTATGTCAAGAGTTTCAAGATTTTTTTGCTTGGGATTATTCTGATTTGAGAGGTTTTGATCCTAGAATTACTCAGCACACAATAGAACTAGAACCCAATGCTAAGCGTGTTAGGAAAAAGCAGAGACCTTTGAACCCCAAGCTTGAGCCTTTAATGATTAAAGAACTGACTAAGTTAGTTGAAGGGGGCATTGTATTTCCAATTAAACACACCTCCTAGGTTTCTAACCTGGTTCCAGTTAGAAAGAAAAATAGTGAAATCAGGTTATGTGTAGATTTTAGAGATCTCAAAAGAGCATCTCTAAAAGACCATTATCCATTACCTTCCATGGAGTAGATCCTCCAAGTGGTTGTTGGTTCAGAAAGATTTTCCCTGCTTGATGGATATTCTGGTTATAACCAGGTATTGGTCAAAGAAGAAGATCAATACAAGACTTCATTTGCAACAAAATGGGGCACTATGGCCTACAAGAGAATGCATTTCGGTCTGTCCAATGCTGGAGCCACTTTTCAAAGGGCTATGGACATGAATTTCCAAGGTTTAATTAATAAAATAGTGCTGATATATTTAGATGATATCTCTGAGTGCATGACGTAGGCAAGGCCATCTGTTGATGGGCCCCCGAGGCCGCACTAGGTCAGTCCATTAGGGTTCATTGCATAATTTTTGCACACACATGAAACAATCTTTAAACTTGAATGAATAATCTACCCAAGCGAACTTCGACAATCTGTCAATGGAACATGACAATCATCTTGGCATATCAAAATCTGTCAATCTCAGTCAAACTTAGTCAAGCTAGTCAAATCTTGCTTACTCTTCACATGTGTCCTTCTGAAGGGTAGCCCATCATTTAATCCTTCCCTCGGATGTGTCCTTCCTAGGCATCGTCATCGTCATCCGACATTTTGAGCAATCCTCTTGACATTTAAGAACCACTCCTCTTGACATCAATGTTCTTTCAGATGTGTCCTTCTGAAGAACAACCCCCATCATTTATGCCTTAGGATGTGTCCTTCCTAGGCATCGTCACTTTCACCTAGAATTTTGAGGGATCCTCTCGACTTTTGGGGGTTTCTCCTCTTGACATCAACATTATTCAGGATGTGTCCTTCCTGAATTTGGCAATCTTCGACACTCGTCATCTTGGCATCATCAAAACCTTGACACCCTGGCATCTCGACATCAAACCAAACATCTTGACATTAAAACACTTGGCACTTGTCTATTGATTTTTCATCATGTTACTAGTTTTTCAGCGAGATCTCGACAACAGGATTTAGAGAAGCAGCGACGTATCATGAGGTTTGTTTTGTCTTTTGACACTCATGTTACTAGTTTCTCAGTGATGTCTTGACTCTGGGATTTAGAAAAGCAACGATGTATCATGATGATGGTTTTGGCTTTATTTTTTCTTTTTTGGTAATCATGTTGCTAGTTTCTCGAGGATGTCCTGGAAATAGGATTTAGAGAAGCAACGACGTTTCATGATTTGTCTTTCTTGTCTTTTTCTGCTTGCGGTTGGTTATGGCAAAAAGACTAGGGCAAATGTGCCTTTTTGTATGAGTCATGATCATCCTTGTCTGCGACTGCTTATCTCACGTGATGGTACAACCTTGCACACCTTGGTCTATGTCATATCATGGTGTTTGTTGGCCATTACAATAATCTGCCCAATGATGATAAATATAAAAATGTAAGTATGAAAGTTGGTTCCCCTATCTTTTTTTTCATCTAGCTTTCCATCTTCATCCTCCCTTCTCTTCCACACTAATATCCATCCCCTTCCAAGCTAACATTTCTTCTGTCTTTCATCCTCTAGTCTTCTCATCAATTTCGAGAGCACACCCGTGTTCTTGGAACCCGTCTGTCCTCTCGAGGGGGCATACCATAACCCTCCTCGTCATTCTTCCTCATCTTATTTTGCATTGGTGCATGACTTTGACTTATTTTTTCTTTGTCACAATGCGACAGGTTGCATTATGACAAAGAGGGGCAAAATGTAAACACATAAAAATGTCCTAAGCCTTTGAGCGTCATTTTTCTTCATCCTCCCTTCGATAATAATTTTAGTTATTCAATTATGTTTGATTATATTCCTCTATTAATTTAAATAATTATTTAATTAATTCACTTTCTAATATTTATTCTATCCTGAGATTAAATAAACTAATGCGTGTCACTAATTTCTTTCTCTTCTTCAATGGTTAAATAAATTATTATTTATTTAATTATTTTGTCATCTTTCATCTATAGTTAAATAATTACCATTAATTATTTATCTATTCATGGTCCTTTAATTCCTCCATAGTTAAATAATTATTAAAATCATTTAACTATCCCATGCCACCTCTCCTAATTAAATAGTTAATCTAAATTAATTATTTAAGGTCTAATTTCTATCTCTCCATTTAATTAAATTAATAAATTTAATTAAATGCTCCTCTTTTCATTTTTTCAAATAAATAATTTGAATAAATTATTATTTCTCCACTTGTCCATTTCTTCTATTTTCAAATAAATTATTTGAATAAATTATTTATTTTCCACTTGTCCATTTCTTCTATTTCAAATAAATAATTTGAATAAATTATTTATTTTCCACTTGTCCATTTCCAACATTTTCAAATAAATAATTTAAAATAAATTATTTATGCACCACTTGGTCAAAGATACCCTGTCATAATCCCCTGTCATAACATTCATTTCTATCATAGCCTGCATGTCTTTGCATGTTTGTCATGGCCTGCATGTCTTTGCATGTCTTCCTGTCATGATTCCTCCAAGAATAGCATATTCTTGGTGCATCAATTCTGGACCATTGATCTTGGAATCTTTCTAGAAGATTAATCTCAACCGTCCATTCGAATGGTTGTCTATAAAAGCAAGCTTCCTTCTCTATTTTCAGCTTGGAATCATTGATCTTGGAATCATTTGCAGGTATTTGTACAAGTTACACTACAAATCTGAGGGCATATTTGCAAAAGGAGAAATAGGAGAGCAAGAGAAGTGATTCAAGTTCAAGCATGGGGAGTATTTTAATTTAATGTTTTATTTTCCTTATGCTTACTTTGTTTTCTCTTGTTTGGATGTGGATTAATAGTTTAGAGGTGTTGGCTGTCACTTTTTCTATTCTATTTGATTCTCTAAACCCATCTTACACTGGCCAACCATATTCAAGGATGCCCATGCATGGGCTAGAAAGTGTCTGAAATGTGCAATGTTTGCTGGAAAAGAAAGGCTACCAACATTACCTTTACAGCCAATTCAAGTGGAACAACCCTTCATGAAATGGGGCATTGACTTCATTGGACCCATAAACCCACCTTCTAGTGCTAGGCACAAGTGGGTACTCACTGCTACAGACTATTTTACAAGATGGACAGAGGCAGTAGCCCTGAAAGAAGCCAATGAAACCTCTGTGTTGAACTTTTATGATGACATAATAACCAGGTTTGGAGTTCCAGACTCCATTTTAGATAATGCCCTGGCATTTGTGGGAATCAGAGTGGTTGATTGGGAAATAAAAAATGGTATATATTTGAACACTTCATCAAATTATTACCCCCAAGATAATGGTTTGGCTGAGAGCACAAATAAGAACTTAATCAGAATCATTAAACAAATGATGGAAGATAACCAGAGGGTTTGGCACACCAAGCTGAAATCTGCCTTATGGGAAGATAGGATAACTCCCAAAAAATCTATTGGGAATTCTCCATATGTGTTTGGTTTATGGTAAGGAAGCCAGACTGCCTATATCTATAGAGCTGCTAGCTCTTGATTTAATGCATCAGTTGGAGATGTTCGAGGAACATGATCCCTTAGCAGTCAGATTTGCTCAGCTCATGGAGCTGGAAGAGACTAGAGATAAAGCCATGAAGTCCTTGGAGTATCATCAACTCCAAACCAAAAGATTTTTTGATAAAAGGGAAACTACTAGAGTTTTCAAAGAAGGTGACATTGTACTCAAATGGGATGAGTTGAAAAGCAGGCTAGGAAAGCATACAAAGTTTGACAGCTTCTAGAGTGGTCCATTTGTTATCGCAGAGTGTAAGGAGCACAATGCCCTTCAGTTGTCCAAGATGGATGGAGAAATTTTACCTATCCCTGTCAATGGGATACACCTCAAGCATTGCTTTGAGGTTTGATCTATATCATTTCGGCTAGCTTAGAATTTTATCCTTTTAATAAGTGCTGCTACACCTTAGATTAGTTGTTGTTTCCAGTTTCCCTAAGTGCTCTTAAGCACAGTTAGTTTTCTGTTGCTGTTTTGGTTTTCAATAAACTCCAGGGAGTTTTGAGTTATCATGTTTGAGTTACAGATTTGAGTCAAGTTGTTTCCAGATTTGATCTGAGTTTTTGAGTGACTCCGTACCCAATGGATAGTCTAGGCATTTGGTCTTCGTGTTTAACAGGCAAACATGTAGTAGATGTCGCTGGAAATGTTCCTCATTTTTATTTCTGGTCAAACTGAGTGAGTTTAAAGGAGTTTACAAACTAAAAATGAAGTGCATTTCATATCAATCTTCCCTATATTGCATTCAAGTGTATAAACATAAGAATCAAAGAGTGTTTATTTTCAGTAATAGATTGTTGCATTTATACAAATGCATATAATATTGAAAAGATTTACTCAAATATTGTTGAAAGAAAATATTTATTGATTCAAGAGTTCAAATCTATCTCACGCAAGCCGTGAGATATAGCTTATCCAATGGAAATAAAATACAATATATACACAAATGGATTGAAAGAATAAAAATGCATATATAGGGGAAGAGGCCAGTCATTCCCTAATGACTAGTTAGATTCTGTTGTCTTGCATGGTCTTCAACTCCAAGTTGTCTTCTATCCTTTGTAGCTTCTTGTTTCCATGTCCTATACTTGAAAAGAGTTTGCAATGAGGTTAGAGCAGAGCTCTAAACAATGACGGTCTCTGACACTACATACACATCTACCCACCAGTGTATAGATTTCCCTTTACATGCATCAAATAAGCAATCATTTGTTCATGTCCTAAGAAAAGAGAGAGAAAAAATCATCAAACCTTCAGCCATATGCATATTTTTTTTCTAACTGTTTGTTTCATGTGCAGATACAAGGAAAAAAATGTTACTATTTCATCAGGTTTCAACATGTGGGATGAAACGTGGCTCCCACAAGGGTTGAGCTCAATGTGCTATATTGTGTGCTTTTATGGCATTAAGAGACATTTATCAAATAGGTTCATCTCTTTATTGGTTTATGTAAATGAGCATACATCATTTATGGTGGTAAGTTTTTGATTACTATCCTAAGTGATATATGATCAATCATCATAAATCATTAAACTTAATCAGATATCAAGAACAATCAAGAAGATATCCAAAAGAGCAGAAAATCATGGGTGATTGTTTATTTTAACAGTGGCTGAAGGTATCCATCTTGAGCAAGGAAATATGTGTTACTACTAAAAGCAAGGCTGAAGCAATGATCAAAGTTCTGAAAATAATTACCATTGCATACAGACGTGGAGGCATATATCAGGCCCTCACTTGAATTTTTCATCCAATAAAATCCATATGATTTCTTGCATAGTTCCATCTTTTTGTGTGAACTTGTTTAGCATGAACAAGTCATGGAAGGTGATTCAAAATACAATACATAAATGTAAAGACAGATTTGATGATAATTTTGAAACTATGAATTTTTTCCTAAGCTTGGTGGCTAATAAAATTCACCATCAAAACAGGGGGGTAGATTGTTTGATAAGGACTATCAATGCTTGGAAGACAATCTTGAATAAGAAGATAGCTCAGGTGCACAAGCTTTATGAAGTGTAATATATATTCCAGATCACAAAGCAAGAACATGACAAACATATATGAGCAAGGGGTAATCTATGATTAGAGTGCAAAGAACATTTTCGAAGGCGAAATGACCACATAAGTCATTATGGTGAAGAAAGCAGTGACAGGGGCATTTCTAATGTTTATTTTTTAAGCATACAAGGTAGATGCAATTTTCATATATATAAATAATTTCCTTTCATAAGTAAAATGGAAACAGAATGCTCATCAGTGACTTGAAGTACAAGCATTAGAGGCATTTCCAATTGTAAGACTGACCAGAGGGAAAGGATACTCACAGATCATGGCAGGGGGAAGGTGGCATGCCTAAAAATTTGGTATTACCCTCAAAGGCTTCATTTGGGGATCTAAATGATAAAATGATTATAAAGCTTATCCCAATTGGTTGCTGGAGTCTGAGCTCTGTGACACAAATTAAATATAAAAATCTTTGTATTTAAGGACTCAAGAATTCAGGAAGACACTCCTCACCCAATGATAAAAGTTGAGAACACTTCAGGGTGTCATAATGATGCAAGATTCAACATATCAAAAACTCTCAGTGGACCTTCTCTAGCTAAGAATCTGAATGCCTTTTTGAAGAGAAATTTTAGACAAAATTCTATAAAAAAAGAGTTGCATAGGCATCACAAAATTGTAACACTCATCTAGAGCATTCATTCTCATTTGATTGTTTTGCTTATATATATAAAATAAAAAAAGCATGATGATAGCATCATATGCAAAAGGGTTTGATATATTTACCTGGAGTCATAATTTTTCATGGTCTTAGAGGAGATATGGCTAAAGAAGTATGGCTATAGCCTGGAGGACAAAAGGAACAACAACAAAAACATAAAAGGGGATGAGTTTCTTGTGAACCCAGAATACCCACGACTAGGATGTCTTATTTATGATGATTACAAACAAAATCTCAGAGACTACACGAAGTTACAGAAAGAAAGGGAAATGACAAGTTTCTTTGGATTCCCAGAAAAGCTAGAATGTGCAATATATTTTCAAACAAGGTTTGGAGATAAAATTCAGAGAAATCATCTAGAGAGCTTAAGGGTGAAAGCATTATTATCATTTCAGAGAAACAAAGCTTAGATAGTTTCTTTCCTTTGTGCTAAGAAGAATAATACTATTGTGTTCCTTGTTTTTTTAACTCATAGAGCTCGAATAAGCATATTTACTACAGGGAATAGAGAAGAATGCGAAAGTTTTAGTGGGCTTACCCTAGCCTAGTTTTGCTTTCCCATATTTCACCATGGATTTTTCACAACAATTGTCGCTTGAATCTTGGCGTCTGTAATAGCTAAGAGTTCTTTACAAGCGGCTGTGAGTTCCACAAGGTCCGAGATAAAGTTGCCATGGTGGCTAGGCCATATTAAAAGGTAGAATAAATACATCAAAATATATCACAGCTAGAAGATAAAAGCCAGATTTGAAATAAAAGATGATTTAACTTTATCTTGTTTTCCTCAAATCACCAGAAAAGTTCCATAATGACATGAATACAGAGATTCCAAGCTGAAGCTCGAGCTTGGGCCGTTTTCTCATGGCGGCAGTGTTAGCTTCATCATGAAGCTTCGTGAAAGTATTGAAAATATTTCATTCTTTTCTTTGCTTTTGTTTTAGGGTTTTTACCTTAAGTCCAATGAGGCCGATAGGAATTAAATGGAATTTTTTATGTCATTATTTTTAAGATAAGACAACTCGACCAAAGAAAGTGTTAGGCATTTTTTCCTTTGAATATTTTGAGCCTTGGCATGATAAATGCATGTTTACACGAGTTGCCAACATGGAGGAGTTTGTGCTATGTAGATGCCACTTTAGCTTGCTATTGTAATTTTGAAAATTTAATTTCATAGTGCCACTCATCTTAATGATTGTAATTTGAGCTTTCCTTTTTGCATTATTTTTATTGTAAAACAAATGACTTTAAGGTTGGTTTATAAGCCTTTAAGTTATTTTGTTATCTTTAAATGTAAAAGGAAGAAGAAGGGAACAAATAGAAAGAATATTGGAGAAGTTATTTCAGTTTGGAGACATATGCCCACATTTATGGGGGATATTAATGCACCTTATTGGTTATTTTGTCTACCTAAGGTTTGTGGTTTGACCAAATCCTTATTCCTCATATGTTGGAGGTGATATTGGAGGTATCTAGAGCCTTTTTTCTAGGCTTTTCTTGGGCATCTGACCCAAGGTGGCTATTTGCTCCTACTTTGGTGCAACCACTTGGGTGGTGAGTTATATTCACTTTGTAACTCATTTTTGGAGTTAATTTCTTAATTAGAAAATTTTTGGAGATAGTGATTTTTGAGTCTTTTCTCAAATTTGAGCATACATTTTGTAACTCTTTTTGGGGAGAATGAAATACAGACTATTCCTTGGTTGTTATTGAGTTCAAGCTTTTCCATCTTATCATTGTAGTATTTGTGCATCTTTGAGTGTTTGATTGAGCTACTTGTGAGGTATCTTTATCTCCTTGAAGTTTTTTTTTGTCTCATGTTTTTATGCCCTTTCTGCAAAAGTATGTTAGTACAGGTTACAGGTTGTGTTTAAAGTTGCTTTCATCTTTGGATTGTGAAAATTTTCTTTTCCTCTTTAAGCATTAATTCATACAAACCCTCTTGTGAAACATTGATGTGTGAACTTACAAAGATAAGTTGTGCAATTTAGTTATATTATTAGAAGTCAAGTGCATGTGAGTTTGATTCATCATAACCCTTGTCAGTCTTTGGTGAATCACCTTTCCCTTTTAGTTTTAATTTTAATTTTTAGTTTCTCCTTTCCCTTTTCCTCATAAAAACAAGTAGTTTTAGGTAAAATCAATAAGAGCCAGCTTCCTCTGGAGGTACTTTTCTGTTATAGGGTCACCCACAGCCCTAGAAAAGTTCCCATGTTGCTCATGATTGGTTGTGTTTAATCTTAGCCCGGGTGCAAATCATAAGAACTAACAATTATAGTTTTTGATTATCTAGCTGTGATATACCAGATTAGGTTAGAATGATTATACACTTACAAGGAAGTGATATTATAGTTTTTGATTATCAAGATGAAGACATGATGGTGGAAATAGTAAGATCTAGCGTAGACTATTCAGAGATAGAGCCTCCTTTGGGTTACTTTGAAATGGATAAAGGAAGTGAAAGAAAAAATATGTAACTAAAACTTATATGCAAAAATGTTGTAGAAAATTATGTTAGCTTAAAGATTAATATCTATATATTATGACAGTCTACCTTGCATGTAAAAGGTATTAATTTATATTTTGTAAAAGTATGAAGATCTAAAATTAATTTGTTGTAGTTTGTTAAACTATATATGATTAAAAAGATTATGATAAACCAAGCTTCTAAGAATAAGAATATTAAGTTAGAATAATTATACACTTACAAGGAAGCCATATTATAGTTTTTGATTATCGAAAACAGGTTTTTAAGGGTTCCTGAAACCCTGTACAAAACAAAGAGAAGCTTCTAAGAATAAGAAGATTTCTTATAAATTTGTAAATTGTGTAAAAAGCCTGAAAATGTTTTGAATATTTGTATGCAAAAGAAATCTGGTATATGTTTTGTGCAGATTCAAATAGATGGGGGGAATTAGAAAAATTAAGAAACAAGAAATTTTGTTTGGGAAAATAGAAGGTGTTGAAAAATATGTTAATCTTTCTTGGTTACTATTGTCTAGTGAAATTTTATGGTTTTTATGGAAAGCAAGAAATGAGAAAAAATACCAATGCAAAAGGAGAGTACTTACTAGGTCTTCTAGAAGACTCATATTTTACAAGATATCTATGCAAGTAACAGTGACATTGGAGATCACAAAATTAAAATTCAAAGTTAACAAACAATGAAAAAGTGGAAATCAGCAAGGGGGAGATCAAGTATGCGATACATTGGCCATTCAACACTAATGACAACATTCCTTTCAGACAGGAGTACCTTGAGTTCCAAAAGAGATAATAAAAAATATAAGTTGGAAACACTGAAAAAGGACTTTGGTCTGAGTGGACAAAATTTCATGAGAATCAAGATGAAGACATGATAGTGGAAATAGTAAATCTAGTGTAGACTGTTTAGAGATTGAGCCTCCTTTGGGTTACTTCGAAATGGATAAAGGAAGTGAAAGAAAAAATATGTAACTAAAACTTATATGCAAAAATGTTGTAGCAAATTATGTTAGCTTAAAGATTAATATCTATATATTATGACAGTTTGCCTTGCATGGAAAAAGTATTAATTTATATTTTGTAAAAGTATGAAGATCTAAAAGTAATTTGTTGTAGTTTGTTAAACTATATATGATTAAAAAAATTGTGATAAACCAAACTTCTAAGAATAAGAAGATTAAGTTAGAATGATTATACAATTACAAGGAAGCCATATTATAGTTGATTAAATATTTTGATTACTTATTTGGGTGAGACATCTTAAGAGAGGAAAATTGAATGGCCAATTCCATGAGTGACTCTTCAATAATGTTATCACCTCATGCACAACTTCAAAATTATGAATTTGTCATTATAATTTGAGAGGCACCATCAGTAGATAGTGATGAATGATTATATATACTTAGTTACACAAAAAATAGAATAGATCCATTCACATAGGATCACAAAAAATGATAACATAAATACTAAAATATCTATATACATATGATGGTTTCTTATGAGCATATCACAATAGAGGGTATACACTATTTCCTTATCTATAAAATTATTTTATAAAGGAATTACATATTCTACAAGTGGAATAAACCCATAAGCTATTGTTGGAGCCTAGTTTGATTGTGCCCAAGTTGCTTTAGTCCAAGCCCCCCTTTACATATTTGGCCTTATTTCTCTCTTTAGTCATGACTAATTTAAGAAATATTCAAGTGGGTTTGCTTTGGTCAATTTTGCATAAGTATTGCCCCTCACCATTCTCTGTGCCATATCAATTTCTTGAAATTATAAAGGTCCAAGAAAATCATAAATTTATGAGTTATTTAATCTTTTTTGAGTTTTCTACTAGCTTTTGGAGTTTCAATGGAGCATCAAACTCCTAATCATTAAATGTTTAGTCCTCCCTTCCTTTCTCACATAAAAGTTCCATAAGCTCTAATAAGTCCTTTGATCCTTATTTTTTCCTTCACTTCACCTATTTACATGATTTTGATGCCCATATAGACAATTGCCTCACCTCCCAACCTGATGTCTACTTCCACACTAAAACCCCACATTGATCTTGTTCCTTACTTTGGTCCTAATTTTCTATAAATTTCTAGTTTGTGAGGTTCCCATGGTTGTCCAAACTTTGGTGCTCCATCTTGATGCCCCAACCTTATTTCATGTTATACTTCCTCAAAACAATTCCTTTTCATCACCTTTATAGATTTTTGAGATGGGTCCAAATTCCTTTCTACCCCCATATTCAAATCTACAAGTTTCCCTTGCGTGATTCACACTCCTTGAATAATTATTGTGCACCTCTAAAATTCCTCTCATCCCACCTCCACTTTCTATTATTGATCCTATATTATTTTCCTACATTCCTTTTAACCTTTCTATTTGGAATTTGAGTGGAAATCTAAATTTCCATTCAAATTTCCAATCTCCACATCCACTTCCATGTTGAATTACTTATTTCTTCTTGTGTGGAGTCCACCTTGACCTCTAGATGTCCAATTCTAAACTTGAGCATCATATTCCCATGTCCAGTTCTACAACAAAAGCCCATATATCCTATTTTCACCTCTTAACCCATATAAAACTTTTGTATTTTATCTTATTCACCTAAACTACTCCACTGATTCTCTCAAGATTCCATTAATGAGTGAATTTGACCCTATAAATACTACAATAGATCTTTCTCACCTAAGATGCCATCCTTGATCTCAAGGTCTTGAATTCACATGAAAATTTAATGGTGCATGATGAATACTTTTGGATCATCATTAACGTGATGGATGAACTTAATTCCTAATGAATCTTATAATTGCTCAAGTTCATATGTATCATCGATTGCATGGGTTTCTACCTTCTTATGCATACCAATATTATAAATTTTTTTTCATCAAATTCATGCAACTGAATGAGGTGAAGGTTATTTTCTTCCTTACATGATTCAAAACATCATTAACGACATAAGGGATGTGTTGCAAGATGGTGTGTCCCTTGGTCTTCCTTTTCCAACATGACGCTTGGGTTTGTGACATGGTTTAACCGTCGCCTGTGGATCTTATCTAAAGATTGTATCGAGCATTGACATGTCGACCTTTTGGTGCAACGACAAGGCCAACAATTGGTATCAGAGCAAAGGTCATAGGTTCAAACACCTTGCTTGTGTTGGGGGGGATTGTTGCAAGATGGTGTGTCCCTTGGTCTTCCTTGTCCAACACAATGCTTGGGTTTGTGACATGGCTTAACCGCCTCCTGTGGATCTTATCTAAAGCTTGTATAGGGCATTGACAGGTCGACCTTTTGGTGCAACGAAAAGGCCAACAAGATGTGATTAAGAATATGGATTTTACATGTCTTCTAGTACCTATGAACTTCTCTAAGACTTGGTTTGTGTACCATTATGTAGTGTTGTTGATGTCAAAGGTATGGGTGACCTTTAAAATTGTAGGCAACTATGGTTCTCCCAAATTTGCTCATTGGTGTTGAATGCTATATATTTGTAGATTTTCAATATTGGCAGGGATGGAAGAAAGGTTGCAAAGATAGAACACAAAAAATAAGTTATAGACCATGAGAGTTTCCTCCAAGCTATGGGTTTAGGGCATTTCTAGTGGTGTTAGCTTTTTGGGTTCTCCCAAGGATGTAATATTATGTTATAATCTAAGAAGACAATTTTATTCTACAAATTTAACATCTTCCAAATGTATCCTTGAATATTAGGTATATATTTTAATATCCTATTAATTTTACTAACCATATTCAATAGTTTGAATGTTAGGTTCAAATAGTTTATCATCAAAAAGGTAGTAAAATCCCCATGTCTTTTTCAAGGTATATTATCAAACTAATGCAAGAAATTTATGGGTTTATGTTTTAGATAATTAAGATATCTTTATCTAGATGTTCTATAATTTTAGCTATTTTCTTGTTTGCATGCATAAAACCTAGCTTATGTGTCAAATTGGGAGGTAAGGTCATCATTTTCATCTTCATTAAGGTATCATATAATTGATTTCATGCTATTGTATTATTTTCTTTATGGAACTCTAGACTTTACTTTTGTAGCTAGTTAAAGACACATGTTTTCTTTGTAATCAATCTCACACTTCACCAACACACTCAAACAACTAAAATTAAGCTTCATGCAAATCATGTTGATTTCACTTTGTTGTCTATATGTACACAAGATCATTATGGGTTATTAAAACTACATCATTAAATGCTTTCTATGGTTTTTCATATGCTTTATAAAGGTACAAATGCTTTGCATTGTCTAGTATATAGGAACTTAGTGGAAAATAAATAAGATTGTTCTATACACTAGGTATAGTTTATTTTAGGGCTCATGGCCATGTCTTGTGGTTATATTTTATTCAACACCTTAGGGAAGCCCCCTTGGCCTATCAAAGCCTAATGTAGAAGAAGGTCTTACCCAACTTAGTAAATTTATCCATAGTTTCCCTACCCAATCACAAGTTTAAGGTCCTTAGCCCTAATATTGACACCCCTAACACTTAGGAAAAGGCCCATCTTTAGGGATTTGGGAGCCTACAACTTTGAGCACCAATACATACTATGTTCTCTTTTAAATTTCAAGGAAGGTCATTCATATTTGGTAGGAGAAATAAAAGACTTAAACATAGGTATCCCAAAAAATCATATGATGGTAAAGCATAGGGATAAACTATTAAATTAAGTTTTATATGAGTATATAAATATTCTCACTGAATTCACAATAATTATTGCATTGTAATACTCAAATATTCCTAGACTATATCTAGACATCGTCACTCATGAAGGGAAGCAAGATATGCGGAAAAACTTTCTACACTAATTTTTTTTAGGAATATTTTATATAAATTCAATCTTTAACAATTATAAAAATAAGAAACACATAATACCATAACAAAAGTGTACATGGGGAAAACCTTTTTAGGAGAAAAACCTCACACTCCAAAGTAGTTGAATGTATTATTCAGTAAACAACGTAGTCAAAATAAATTTTTAGAGCAAGCCTTCATAGGAGTATCACCAACTAGAGATGTCGAGGAATTTCAGTAGCTTAACAATATCTACAAAACTCACACACAACCTTCATCTCAAGAACCTAATATATAGGAGATACAATACATGAAACCATAAAATTATCATTAGAAACCATGAGCTAAAACCACCCAAAAAGTGTTGTCCAAATCCTTAGAAATCCAACACTAAAATCTCAGTATGAGTCCATAGGCTAAAATATCATATTCATTCCACCTATAATAACCTTGCTATAATCCTCTCAAAAAATTTGGAATTCCATTTTCTTTCTTTATCTTCAACCAAATATTCCTTATGATGTGTCTTAACATGCATCATAAGTTGGTCAACAAATGTAACTCCTCCTTACAACTCTTTTATGTGTCCAACACATTTTTATATTTCCCATGGAAACTTCCAAAGGCCATAAATTTTGATTCAAGAGGTTGATTGGGCCTTTTTTTTTAATTATAGAATTCAAAGATATCTACACAATAGGAATCTTTGAAGGCAATTCCAAATAACTTGCAATATTTATTTTGGCTAAAAACCAACTCTATGGTCCAAAAATTAACTTTTTAAAAAAATTTACAACCCCAAAATTTCACTTGTTGTAATTTAATCACTAGGAGCAATGTTGAGACACCTTTCCTAAAAATTCATAATTTTTTCACTAAATTTGTGGAAATTCTAGTTAAATAAAAATAAAGGTCAATCAAGCCTAATATTTTTTAACAAGTCCATGAAACTTCTCAATGTAGCCTTCATCAAACCAGTGGACTACTTGGCGTGGATAATAAACATGGCTCTAGTCCTCAAATATAATAGAAATGCATAGTCAAAGATATCAACACGACCTTATCTAAGGATGTTTTTTCTCTACCATATAAAAATCAAATGATTAATTCCACTACTAGTTATGAGATGCTATCTCTTATAGATGGATTCTCCATCTGCAACCAAATTTGCATGATAGAGGTTGATCAAAGAAAAATGACATTTACTACCCCATGGGGAACCTTTTGTTATATCATGATGCCCTTTGAATTGAAAAATGCATGGGCCACCTATTAAAGGGCTATGAATTGTATCTTTCATGACCTTATCCACTACATAATTGAATATTATAAGGATAAATTATTGGCAATGTCTAAGAAAAGGGAAGATTTTGTTCAGTATCTAAATGTTCCCTTTACTAGGTTGCACCAATTTAAGAGCACACTCAACCCTAAAAATGTGTGTTTGGAGTCATAAAAAACATATTATTTGGCATCACTATCTCATGTTGAGGGATAGAAATCAACCTTGCTAAAGTTAAGGTAGTCTTATATGCCACCTGTCCAATAGGTCAACTAAAATCCATACAATAATTTATACCAAGCCTCATGTTCAAGATACACTTGATCAATTACCTATTGGAAAAAGATGCTTGGATAGCATGGAAAATAGACTACCAAGTTACTTTCAATCAAGTGAATAAGTTCTTCCTTGCTCCTCTAACACTCATGACACATAGGAAAGACTACCTTTTCATTCTATATTTGAGGGGAACTAAAGCATCTACTATATGCATGCAACACAAGAAGATTATGAAGAGAAAGAGACATATTTTTAGTCATTCCTTATTCAATTATAAAAATAATTACATCCAAGTAGAGAAGGAATGTCTATCTATATTTTTTCCATATTAAACCTCTATTAATATATGTTAAACCAAGAAACATGGGTCATCATGAAGTTAGAACCTTTGTAAACCTTCCTTATGTAACAAATGGTAAAAGAAGGGCTAGAAGATTCCTAGCCTTATTTAGTGATTTTGATCTAAAATATGTCAATCATAAATCCATGAAAGTATCACTAATTGCGTATTAAATAATCCCTTCCCCCAATAGGACATGATAAATGAACACTTACCTAATGAAGGGGTGTATTTTTTTGAGCTCATAGAATATGCCTCTTCTTTTTGGTATGTTCATGTCATTAGATAGCTAACAAATGGCACTTACCTAGAGACCAAACTCACTTTGAATGTTGATCCTAGCATCAAAATATGTGATATCAATAAAAAATTATATTAAATGACGCTCAACGATATTTTACCTTGATATACGAACAAGGATGAAGTGTGATGAATCTTTTAGTACCACAATGAAAATTACAAAGGACACTTTGGTAGACATTCTATAAAGAAAATTCATCATTTAGTCTATTTTTTATTCAATATTAAAGGGAGTTCAATTAATATCATGAATAAATGTCTTAGATGTCAAATTGCACGATCACATCCATCACACTCAAGATCTCCAACCCATTGCTACAACATGACCATTATCCACATGGGGATTGGATCTTCCAGAGAAAATATCTCCAACATCAATGAATGGCCACACTTTCATTTTAAAATTCACATAATAATTCGCACTATCCTAGGGATAATCATAAAAAAATTGTTCTAAATCAAATCATTTACATGTTTGGAATCTCATGCCATAGTTATAGAAAATACCTTATCATTCAAAAATCCTAAAATATAGGAGATGTGCGAGTGATTTTATATCAATCACAAATTGCATCAATATTTCCCTCAAGGAAATGGACAAGTAGAGATCACAAATAAAATAATCAAATTCATGTTGGTCAAAGTTGTTAAGGATTCAAAGGAATATTTGCACCTACGTTTATACCCTTTGAGATTATAGGATTAGTATTTTAACACCTACATGAACAACCTCATACATGTTCATCTATGGGTTAGAGGTAGTTTTTCCCTTGGATTTATAAATACCTAGTCTTTGAGTGTCACTGGAACGGTTTCTCATTCACTAAGAATATTAAGCTATTAGACTAGTAGAATTTAACATGGAAATAAGAAATGATTAAGAGTAATTTATAGATTTTAAGAATACATAGGTTGCATAAGAAAATAAGACAATAAAAATTCATCCCTATATCCTTGAAGGTTAGGGACCTTGTTCTTAGAATAGATAACCTAATTAACAAAAGAACCAATGCAAGCTTAAAGTTCAAAAAAGTAGGTTGATCCTTATATAGTTAAAGAATATGTAAAAAATTGTAATTATATCTTGTGTAACATGGAAGGTGAGGAGTTTGGTGAAACCATCAACACCTTACCTTAATTAATATTATATATAAAAATAAAAAATAAAATTTAAGCAAAAATAATTATGTATTTTATTGTTTTCACTTTGTCCTATCATATTTCATGGTTGCTCTTTTTCAATTTTCATCTTAGTAGGAGTCTTAAGTTTCTAGCATATAATTTGTGTTTACTAACTCATAAAATCCCAAATCATAATACATCATTTACTCCTCTACATTTCTAATAATTTTAATGAATCAATCTAGAGCCCTAAATTGATATTAGTCTTAGTCATAATCATTTCCTTGTCCTATTCACATTAAGTATGTAAGAATTCAATACCTTCTCAAAACTACTAGGTGATTTTCCCTAATTTTTCCTAGCAAGGGAAAATCTTAGAAGCTAGTTGTACCATTTTCTTGTGTCTATCCACTTGCCTTACCTAACCAGAAAAAATAGTCCATAAATCTTTCACATGTTTTCCACTAGTAATGTGAAAGATGAGATCAAATTTATTATTCTCATGTTCATCACAAAAAGAATTAAAATGGTGAATACTAGCATCAAATAAATTTACACTATTGGTGGTTTTGTACCTGTTGTCCACACTATCCAATATATTTTGTTCTTTATGTAATTTAACATTTACCCCATGTACAAGGATGGTAGTATAAGATAAATCCATTTGAATGCTACCTCCAATTGGTGTTGCTCACTTTATAGAAAACAATATAACCCACTTGGTAGAACAATCCACAATAATTATGTCCATAAAGAACAATTTATTTGGGTATGTAGCAAGATAAACCTAAACATTGTTCACAATACCTATGCAATTCACTTTTTTATCTATTCCATAAGAAAACATTTACCATAATATTTGGATACTTTGAATCCCAATTCATTTATAATGTGAAGTGACAAAGACTATTGGAGGCACTAGATTCTAACATGTAGTTATGTAATACACATCTATTAATCATTAAGGTGGTATAAAAAGAATGAAAACTTAGTTGATTATTGACAAGGGAAGCCCCTAGGTACACTTTTATAGTTTCTTAATCCTCTTTATCCTTTTCTACATTTTTTGTGGTAATAGGATGACATGGAACATTCATATTGGTGACATAAAATATAGCTCAATCCATGTGTTTATGAATTCGAAAGATTTATCCTAATGGCATGAGACTATTGGAGGCACTAGATTCTAACATGTAGTTATGTAATACACATCTATTAATCATTAAGGTGGTATAAAAAGAATGAAAACTTAGTTGATTATTGACAAGGGAAGCCCCTAGGTACACTTTTATAGTTTCTTAATCCTCTTTATCCTTTTCTACATTTTTTGTGGTAATAGGATGACATGGAACATTCATATTGGTGACATAAAATATAGCTCAATCCATGTGTTTATGAATTCGAAAGATTTATCCTAATGGCACAAGGATCTTGAATTGACTTAAAATATATACCATATCAATAGGGTGATAGCTTGGAAGGGGTGTGTCATGTGAAATAGTTACATCCTTTGCATCAAGAATAAAAGGTATAATTAAATCAAAGGAGCCAATGTTCTTACCTTTGATTCCTTCCTCTTCTCTTCAAATCCACTCAACTCTTTAAATGGTCTTACTTGTCATCTTGGTTTTATTAATTGGGATATTTCTATGAGATAAGCACAACACTCGATGGTATAGAATATTTTTAAGCCCTAGGTATATAGTTTTATTTCCTAGTTACTATGCAAGGGCCTTTCTTTTTTCAGTCACCTTTTTGGCCAAAATGTCATTGCCAACTCTAACATTTGGTCATTATTTCTCCTTATCAACCTTTGTATCAACTCTACTTGCCTTCAAAATAGGTTATCCCTGGGATCATACATGTCTACCTCATAGTTGATATCCAACTTGAGCTTGCACTATTGTCACACTAATGAGGATGTTAATATCCTCATCAATTTTTTTTATATTTTTACTTCATGAGTTCTCTCAAATGCTAAAAATCATGAGTTGACAACTCATATTGATTAGGACCAACAATACACTCATACTGAAGTATCTAGCTTTCGCATCACAATAATTAGTGTAATATTAGATCAAATATTATATGCCCTTCTTATTGCATTGATTATAGAGGAAATAAGGAGAAAATCCATCGATGAGGGCTCAAAAGATGAATCACATGCTCAAGGAATACCTAGGGAAGTAAAGAAGGTCCAAAGGGGAATGTAAAATGTGTATCAAGGGATCTAAGTCTTAATCCCATCCTAAGACTCTAGGAAAGAGTGGACTGAAGTGTCAGAAATATATAAAAAAGGGAGGTATGTTAAGGACTATAGAAATAAGAATGCTTAAGACTCCACTAAGAAATCCTCTAATAATAGAGAATCTGAAGTTTTATTTAATTTTTCTAAATTTGTTTATAATAAATCCTAATTGATTGACTAAGGTTTGTATCATATTGACAAGGCGTTGTCAAACCTCATGCTTCAGTGAATTTTTATATTATCAATCCAGGATGTGTTTGATGGCTACATGCAATAGGCAATCAAATATCTCATTCAAGTGACTATTTTTAATGCTATCAAATAAAATAAATGCTTATGTGAGAATAAAATATAAACTATAGAAACATTTGAAATCTTAAACTAGGAAGATGTTCAAAATTTAAACTATGGAAAGCATTCAAAAGTTGTTACAGAAATGAAAGAAAGTTTTACACTACTTGATTGTTTTGAGAAAACAAATCTACACTACTAAATTCTTCAAAGAATTTTTAGTGAAATAACTTCCTAAGGTAAAATTGCTCACTATTTTTCTTTCTACAGAATAGAATGCTTAAACACATATACTAAATAATTCACAAAACAATACAAATAATGGTATAAACACAAAATAAACTATCTTGTGGGTAAAAAGTTAAAAATTTATTCTATTTACTGAAAATAATTACAAACACATTAATTTGTAGTAACAAAAAAAAAAACACATCTATAATCATTCTTCTTCTTCCCCAATCAAGTGGCCAAATCTTTGGAGGATAGAAATTCTAATAAATCATAATATCATCACATATATTGCAAAATATACTAAAAATAAACCATAGTTGTATATCGTATTCTATGCATTTTAGAAATTCATCTATAGAAATGAGCATCACAAACTTATATATTGTTCCTTCTATATATTGATGCATATGACTCATCATTGTGCAACTCATGCACACTTACTATTTAAATTTTTTAATAGAAAATCATAAATATTAAGTGCAATTGTAATTAATAAAATATTTTTTTCTTCATTAATAAAAATAAATTAGGATAGGATGTTGGAGTGCTCGGGCGAGAAGAGGAGTGGTGCAGGGGGTTTCAAATCTTCTACTGAAGATGCTGAGGATGTAGATTCTAAAGACATTGATGGATTTTGGTGGCTAGTTGGGGGTCTCTAGTTCGGCTTCTCTACATGGGGAGTGTCGGGTGACCTTTAGCCTTGGCTTTATCTGGCGTAGGTTGTTGCTTTACCTTGAGTCATGTGGCTTCCATTTTCTTCGGTGGCTCCTACACATATCATGTGGCAGGGATGCTTTGGTTGGTCAGGTTTGGTCTAAACTTGGCACTCCTAGCATAGTTTGGTTTGTGGGGGGTCCGATTTGGGGCTTCCTTCTTCCTCCTCTGGCCTCTTTTAAGGCTATGGTGTTGGGTGGCTTTGGCTTTGGGAGCCTCTGTTCCCCATGAGGCTTACTATTTTTTGTTGTTGCTCATGGAGGAGGATGAGGCCTTTGTGCTTGAAGGGTTTATCGTTCCTCGTGAGGCTACCTTTTGTTTGGTTTTTTGCTCATGGCGATGGTAGAGGCCTTTGTGTTGCAGGGGTTTGTTGTTCCCCATGAGGCTATTTTTTGCTGTGCTTTCTGCTCTTTGGTGATGTTTCTCATGGTGGAGGCAGTGGCCTTTGTGCTGCAAGGGTTTGTGGTGCTCGTGCAATTTGATGCTTACCTTCCCATGAACTCTTCTATTTTTGGGTTTGCGAGGCTGGCTGAGAGGGTGAGGTTTGGTACTTTGTTCTCTTTCACCCATTTGTGTGGATCCTTTTCTCTCTACTCCAGCATGTTGTTTTTGATTAAGGGGTTTATTCTTTTTCTGGTGGCTACCAGTATTTTGTTGAAGACCTTGGGTCTTTCTTGGTGGGTGGTGGACTCTGTCCATGTTAGAGGTTGTTGGCTGTTGGCTGGGTTGATTTTTTTTGTTTTATCTTCTGAACCTGTTGTTCATTCTTTGTAAAGGGGTGAGGGTGTTCTCCTTGTACTCTCTGAGGGTGCCCTCTGGATTTTTTTCTATTAAAATTTTGTTGGATGGGAAGAGGTTGTTCTAGATTACCCAGTTTTGTAAGAAACCTAATGTTGTTGTTGAGTTGTTACAAAGGTTTATTATGAAGGCTCAAACTTGGTTGTGGTCCATGATGATGATTGTCTCTTCTTTCACGCTTCAGTTTCTCTCCTTTCCTAAGGAGGATGTAATTGTCCTTTCCATCAAAGTTCTTTCTTTCTTCTAGGTTCAACGTGTGGTGTCTTCTATGGAGGTGAAGATTGTTCCTTCTGAGGTGGAACCTTCTCCTTTTGGGGTGGAGTTGGTCGTTGTTGACTTGGTGGGAATCTCTCTTCTCTACCGCTTTTTTCTATTGAGGTGGAACTCATGTGTACAAGAGTGTGTTGGCTTTGGTGGTAAGGCTTTCTATTTCTTCCTCTCCATTAGAGGGGAGCCCTATCCTATTGAGAAGGAGATCAGGTTGGATTTTAAAGGGGGATGGAGTTGCAAGGATTTGGATGATTGTCAGTGTGTTGTTGTTCTCTCTAGCTTCCCTATTGAGGTGGTGAGTTTGGATTTGTTGGGCTCAGTATTGTTATTATTGAGCAAATGGATTGTTGTAGCTTGGCTTAATTGTTACCTAACTGTTTCAGGAGATTACTTCTATCATAACCCGGTCTGTTGGGTTTAAGGTCCCTTTGGTTCTTGATGTTTGCAACCTGAGTTGTCTTGCTGATTCTCGATGGCTGTTGTTGTTTTGCTACTGATTTTTTGCTGATTATCTTTTGTTAGCAGCTTTCTCACCTTGGATTGGGTCGCGGTTCCCATCAAAACCGTTTGTACTGGGTTTCGGGGCCCCATCAAAACCTGTTTTACCCTTAATAAAAAACAAAGTAATTAGGAAATTGAGGAAAGAGACATTCAATAGGAGTCTTCTTCTCACACAACTTTATTTATCATTGATATAAGACATGGGAAAATATTCAATCACTTCATCAAATAGGGGATGGGTGTGATAGACGAGGTGTATTTTTTGTTGCCATATTTTCACCAAAACTACCTTTACAGGAATTCTAGGGTTGTGAATATTATATGGATATGAACATTTTGAGGCTCCTTGAGATGTGAATACCCCTTCCCACTTCCTCTAGATTCTATCTTTTGGAGTCGAATCATCTTTCATTACCCTATTTCATCAAGAATTGTTTTTTCATCAAGATAGGTTAGCATTGTAATATTTTTTAATACAAAATAGAAAAACATAAATGCATACATAATTATAAATTAGAAAAACCAATAATTTATCATATAATAAGATTAATAATATAACATGATAGGTTTTTTTAGGTAATGAAGGAAGGTACTTTTATTCAAAATATAAGGTCAATCTCCACCTCATCACTTCCTCACATCCAAGGTTATGTGGGTCCTCCTATTTGTTATTGTCTTTTTGTATATTGTAGTCTATTTTCCTTTATTTTCTTATAGTCATCTTTAAACTTCTAGCTCTATTATCATAAATTAAATGTGAAAAGAGATCCATTTCTTTAAGATTAATGATGAATCCCTTGCCACTTTCTACCTTTTTATGCCATCTTTGAAACTCCCATTCAAAATGTTTGTCATTAACATGTATCGTGGATACTAGTTGAAGAAGTAGGGGATGTATGAACCTCATGCCAATCCATTTATCTATCAATTGATGTATTATCTCTATTATCACCTAGTCTTGTCAAAGGGACCACATAATATTTCCTAGAGAAATTATTTCTCATATTTTAAGATGTATAGGTAGAAAATTGTGTTGGAGGTCTAAGGAGTTGGTGATGCTTGTTGGCAACATGAGGATGAGATATACAGTGTGCAGATACAGTGTTGTCATTGATGTCAACATTGTGATGTGATGTGAAGATTAATGATCAGTTGATCCAATGTGCATATATGTTTTAAATGTTGGCAATCTAGTATAGAGATGCAGATGTTTTTTCTCTGGTGCAGAATATGTGAGTTGGTTATATGGCTAAGTGTCAGAACAATAGTTTTTAGTGCTCTATGCATCCAATTTTTGGTCCCAGTTGATCCACCTTGAAGTATTTTGGGCTGCGGATCTAAGGCAATTTTTTTGGATGTCAAAAGAGTCTAAATCCAAAGTTTCATGTTATTTTGACCTTCGATGCATAAATTATGGATGATCATATATCAGGTTTTTCAGTGACAATGTTTCCTATACAAAGTACTTATTTTGATTAATTCAAACTTCACTGTAGCTGGTCTTGCAAATTTATGGAAGTGTTTACAGGTGTTAGTTGCATCTATGTCCCAAGTGGTGTGTAGTTTGGAGGCATGTCATTTTGTGGATAATCAATTGGTTATTTTGATGTTATTCACCAGCGATGTCGACCTAATATGTTTGAGGTACTTGTGCGGAGTTAAAGGAAGTGTTGATCAGTTATGTGGGAGCTATTATAGATCCATTCTGACCTATTTCATGTGTTACAAGTTTTGAAATAAGGTGTGAGGCATGCATGTTTGATCTTGAGCTAACAAGTTATTGCTTTAGATGGTACATCTAATTAGGCTGACCTAATTGATGTTGTAGGTTTTTGTGAATGTAATGGGTATAAGTATAAGATCATTTTGGTATTGAAGAGTGAGGATTAAGTTGTGTGTATGAGTTCCCAAGAAAAGCTTATGAATTCCCTGCAAATGCAAAGCAAAGTAGAGTAATATGAAGTGTGTTGATTCAATATTTTGATCTTCAGTGGAACTTTATTTCTTGCATATTGTAGATGCATTTGTAGTAGTTCAAATATTGGTAGTGAGCCACCCCTCTCTTCCATTTCTCGTATTCTCTAGATAGTGATTCCACTTAGCAGTGAGCCTTTCTATAATATCTTATAACCGATTATAATGTATTGTGAGACAATCCTCGTTGTGGTTTTCCCCCTTTTGGGTTTTCCATGTAAAAATCTAATGTTCATGTGTTATATGCTTTTATGGTTTTTTTCATGGTTTATTTCCTTACTACAAATTGAATATGATATGTGGAATGAATGTTTAAATGTCTAAGTGGTTAGAGAATACTCATGATTCACCCCCCCTCTCATTTTGAGTGTTCAAAAAATTGTACCTTTCTTTGTAGGGCATAAAGATTACTTTAGGCAATTGGGGAATTACATTTTCTATGGCTTGGTAACATTGTTTCAAGTTGTCGGTGTACTATTTTGACAATATCAGATATTGAACTATTCTTTGAAATTGATTCTTGAATGCTTGTGGTTTATGATGTATCATCAACAATCCCATTTTTTTTCTTGATTATACTCTTTTGTCTTGTCCTACCAAGCCATTTGATTTTGCATAGTTGAGATAATAGACCTTAATTATATTTTCCCAACAAAAATATTAACAAAGAAATCAACGTGTTCTTCAACCAACATATTGTGTATGAAGAATTCACATAGTAAGTTTTGTTGTTCAAAACCAAAAATTTTGTAGGCTTCTAAAAAATATTCATCATTGGGATCATGTGGTAAATTATAGGAAATATTTAGTAATTTCCACCTTAGAAACTATTTATTTAAAAACATATTGTACATGCGACTTTTATGCATGTAAGAAGTTCTCCTATTTTACAAGCTTCCACTTTGGCTTCATCTAATTGGTTATATTCACACTAAAAACTTGTCAACTCTTCTTATTTTTTTCCATTAAAATTTCTTGAAGGCCTTCCTTTTGAGGTTACTTCATTGATATTCCTTGTGGTGTATTTACTTGTTTATGCAAATACCAAATTTCTTTATCTTATTTTCCTAATAATATTTTCAATTTTTCTATTTCTTGTTGCTATTGGAAAATTGTTTGCTTTGATTATTATATTTCCTCTTTAATTCCATCCTTATCAACCTCCATGGTTATCATATGATCCTTTCTTTTGGTTGGGGTCCACTATGGAGGAATATTAATCTCATCATCTTCGAAAGTCATTATTTCCTCCTCCAAAATTGGGCTACTTCCTTATGTCGATACTTCAATGATAGGCGACTCATGCAATTTTGGTGGAATTCCAATGGAAGTATCCTCTAGAGAAAAAGTTGTAACCCTTAAAGTCATCTCTACATGGTTTTCTTGGTTTGGAACATCTAAAAATGTAGATAATTTTGTTTGAGCTTTTATTGATGGATTATGTTATGGTTCTTGCATTTGGGTATGAGCAACACTAGAGGCTAATTTAGAAACTCACCCTCTGCTCCTTCAAAGAGAAAGAGGAGGATTTTGCACTCTTCTTTTGGTTCTTTTATTCTTTGTTGTAGATGGTGTTGCAAGTATGATTAATGTTGTCATTGATGTCAAAAATCCTATGTTGTCATTGATGTCAACAAGCCTGTGTTGTCATTGATGTCTATTATTAGATGAGATTATTATGTGAGCAGTTGATGTTATCCATGCTTTGATTAGTTGCATTATGTTGCCTTTAGTAAAGCTACCAGTGTCAACCTCCAGTGTTGCTTTGATAAGCTTCTAGATCTTTGGATGAGGAAGTACTAAAGATGACGAGGATGTGTATTTGGTGCTTGGTTTCCAAGTGATTTTGTGAAAATTTGATAAAAAGAGGAAACATTGTGTTGCAGTGATGTTTTGGGTTACAGAGGTGTGTTCCTGTGTTGCTCCAGATTTCTTCTAGGTTGAAGATCTTCCTGTGTGATTTAGATATGTTGATGAGAGGTGTTCGGAAGTGTTTTATTCAAGAGTTGGTATATTGGATCATCGTACAAAAGAAGTTGTGTTCACCAGTGTGTAAATTGTGCATTGCAGAGGTGTTTGGGAGAAATGTCTTTGCTCCACGTTTCTCCGTAGAATGGTTTCAGGTCTTGCAGATCTAAAGGAGTGTTGATAGTGTTGGTATCTTTGTTTGGTCAAGATGGTTTGAGGTTTGGTGCTTCAAAGTATGTTTCTTTAGTAATAGTGTATGGAAAAGTTGTCTGAGTGTACTAGGTGTGTACATTCTTCAGGTGGAAGTTGTTGTGAAGGATTTTGTTGGATTTTAAGGTGTTTGAGGAATATTCTAGATCATGTTTAAGCGTGGTGTGTGGTTTGCAAGTCATCCTTGGGTTTGAGGAAGCATGTACTTAAAATTTTAATGGTGTTTTCATGGGTAATGACCGACCTGGTGTTTACATACATGAGATAGATAAATATTATTTGTAGAAGTATGTAGTTGAGTGGTGTTGTTGATTTGGGTCCTAATTAAGGTTTGATGTGGTCCACTTTCACTTCTATCCACCATGGAAGTGTTTTGGTGCCGACCTAATTTCAAATTTCCATGTTTGAAGTGCATAACCGACCTTGGAGAAGGGTTTCAAGGTTGAAGATGGTATAAGTATGAGTTGAGTTGTTGAAGGATGTGAATATAGATGTGAGAGATGTGAATGATGCAAAATATAGTGTGTTAGAGTGCGAAATTGAGTAATGTAGTATGAAATTTCATGTGTTAGTTTACTGGATGTAGTGAGTAGAAGGTGACTACAATTCTTCAATCAGACTACGAAGGTGTTGATGTCATTGTGGTGGATTCTTTGTTGCATTGAGATTCTTTTCTCTGTGTAAAATTCCTTCTCTATCTTCTTTTCTATTATGGCAGTGAGCCTTTTGGAAATGAGCCTTTCTTCTTTGGGTAGTGAGCCCTATTGTATTTGGTATTGATATTACTTATCTTGTGAGCTAATCCTCATCGTGGTTTTTTCCTTCTTGGGTTTTTTTCATAACCCAATTTTATTGCATATTTATTTAAATGTGGAAAATTGAATTATTGATCAAATTCAATTAAATATTTAATGGATATTCTGGAATATTCGAATATTGAATATAAGGAGTTGAATGATGTTGAATTTGTGGATTTCTGAAAACTATTTTTTATGTCATAAAAAATTTGAACGTTACTGATCAATTCGCAAGTGCAAGTGTGTGTAGTTGCAGGATGGCAGGTTGAAGGATGAGAACAAGGTTGAAGTAGGATTGTTTAACCAAATTGAATGGTAAGCCAGTTGGAATCTGGGTGCACACACCATAATGACATGATGACTGGCATTTGATTGATCTGCATATATAAGAAAGCAATTTTTTTTTATTTGAACTATTTTTAGTGCTTGCAAATGAATGATTAGTAGATTTAATTATCTATTCAAGCCTTGTGATTTGAAGGAACTAAAATGAGCATTGTAAAGAAAATTCTCTTCTTTAGTGTAGAAATACATATATGTAAAGAAGCTTGAAATGTAAACTTAAGATGATAGTGTATGGAACCTTTGAGTCATTCCAAACAAGCAACTTGTATAAGAATGTTTTATTTCAAACATATGCATATATACATATATATGTGTATGTAAATCGAACACACACACACACACATATATATAAATACATATATATATATATATATATATATATATATATATATATATATATATATATATATATATATATATATATATATATATATACATATATATATATGCATATATATCTATATATATATATATACATATATATATATATATATATACATATATATATATATATATATATATACATATATATATACATATATATACATATATATATATATATACATATTCATGTTCATTTGAATGAAAATTAAGTTGATAACCCGATGCTTTAAGAATGGGACTATGGTAAAATCAATGAAGATTGCAAGGTAGACCCACGATGCTCATGGCCTACCCAATAATAATGGCATTATTCAAAATTAGAGGCGACTATGGTAGGAAACTACCATAATATTAGCACCACATGCAAAAAGTGGGGGGGGGGGTTTACCATTCTTTTGAATGAAGGTGGTGGAAAAAGCAGGGGATTGATAAGGAAGGAAATTGATAAGCACCCAAAAGATAGAAAAGAGATCGAAGTTGTAGGAAAAATCTGAGAAAATCTTCAATTCGACAAGCTCATCCATTAAGGTAATTTAATTCATGAATTAGTGTCGATATTGCTATCATATCTCTTCCTTGTTTATGTTTATCATTGCATATGTTGGTAGAACCAATAGTATAGAGGCATGCAATGTACTTTCCTGTGTGTTTTGGCTTGAGCCGAATGAATAGTTTTGGTGATCACCCTTAGGAGATTCGCATGGCCTACGACCTACTCATGTTAGTCTTTTTTGAATGGAGCCATTTGGATAGCTATGCTAGTCTGAAGCATCGAAATCCTAAAAGTAACTGTTAAGAATGTTCGCTTAATAGAGAAAGTCATATCATGGCTATCAAATATCATAATTTGATTCATTGTGTACCATTTGGTGTTGATTGTGTAAGGGTTCGCTTACCGAACCTATGTAAAGAGGAAATAAACCTCTATGCTACCTTCAATATGTGTCAATAGAGTTATCCTTTAAAGCAAACGCTTCCCATTATTGGCCTAGCCGATAATGGCGAAAGGGAAAATTGTTCTTTTTGTAGGCCAGTGGTAATCATATGTGTATAAAAGAAGCCTCAATTTGAAGAGTTTATGGTTGTTAATGAAGGGTTTCTTCGAAAACTTGTAAAGATCGATAGTGTAAATTGTTGTTTTAGAAGCAAATATGGAACTGCATGAAGTATAGAGCAGCATGCATTAAGGTATACACTAGAATACCCAAAAGAGTAACTTTGAATGAAACTTGAGGTTAAGAGAGGAATACTCGACCATAGAAATGGGTCGAAATCTAGAAAGAAACCCTGGTCTTTTTTATGTAGCCTATGTAGGCAAAAGTACCATAGACCCTGAAACCTCTTTGTTTTCTTAACTAAAAAATTTGCTTAAGAAACTCACTTTGACAAGCATGTCAAAGTTGGTCCCCTTATAATATTAAAGATGCTCATAGTGATTCCAGTGTTGAAAGAGTTCAAGATCTGGATTAAAGAAATTTTGTTCTTAAGGTTGAAACTATGCTTTCTGATTTGTTTAATTTTTTGTTCATGATGGACAAATCTGTTTAGTATTAAACGGTGAACAATTCCTTGTAAACATCTTAACATCAACAAAATGAGTAAACGACATTAATTTTCATCAAATATATTATGTTAGTTTAAAACATGAATGTAATGATGCAAACAAAATTTATTCTTTAGCAAATGACTCCGTTTAATTGAAAATTATCTTATAGTTGGAATCAACTTATTTTATGACTGTTTAGTATGTAAACAACTTACTTTATGATTGTTTAGTAGGAAACAGTACCTGTGTTGTTAAAACAATGAATGTTCATGTATAAACAACTGATTTTATGACTTTTTAGTATGTAAACAACTTACTTTATGACTGTTTAGTAGGAAACAATACCTGTGTTGTTAAAACAATGAATGTTCATGTATAAACAACTGATCTTATGTCTATTCAGTATGTAAACAACTTATTTAATAATTGTTTAGTAGGAAACAATACTCATTTTGTTTAAACGATGAATGTTCTTATGGAAACAAGAAATGTTAGAATATAATAGTATATGAGAAACTATTAGTATAAGACTTGCTTAGAACATTTAGTTTGACAATGAAACACCATTAGAATACTATTGAAGGATTACAATCTAAATAATGATTATTTCATAATGTATGCACAAATTTTAACATTAATGGGCACATATATGTGTATGCGCATGGACCTTGTCTATGTATGTACACATACATGTCACATACCTTCTTTTGTTTTTAGTACATTTTAAAGAAAAATGCTTAAGTTGTTAGGTAGAAACTAGTCATAAGAATGATATGACTGATCTTTGAAATACTCTGTGAAACATCAATTTTGATTTTCTATTTTGAGTATAAATTTGTATTATGTCTCTTCTTTGAAGAAATTTATGAATGAATATTTGATACTTGAATAGAACAATGATACCTTAGTTGACTAGAGCATCTATGGGTAGTTGCTGCTAGAGGGTAGATAACTGTTATAGTAGAAAGCTACCTTCCAGGACGGGTGCCGAAATGGGTTCAGAAAGTATAGGTTTGCTTTACCAGAACCTATCGTTTGTTGTTGTTGTTGCAACATACTTATTATGCTTGGCCAAGCAATATGGTTCATTATGTATGTATGAATGAACTTCATGATTTCACTCTCTACCATTCCTAGCATAGATCTTGCACTTTCTTTCTAAATTGTAGATAGAAATTGCACGTTGATGTATGGGCACGCACCAGATTCCACCTTACAGGTTGTTCTCTTGCTAAAATTTTCATGCAAGTTCGGGCATTCCTCAATTCAGAAGAATACCAAGGAAGCATAAGCTTCGTGGTTGGGCGGTAAAGTGCTTCAACCATGTTCTCATCCAGTAGTGGAGGTGAGCGTTGAAGAAGAACCTTAGTTGTTCCCAAACTATCATAGTCTATGATGTATCTTGATGTTATTCATTCATGTACTTGATGAGAAATGTACTATGTAATGACATTGTGGCCTTAGGTGCCAAGTAAATCTTGATATTGTAATTTGACTTTTGAAGTGAATATAAGAATCTTTGACTCATTTTAAATGGAAATGGGTAGCTATGACTGACTTTAGCTACTAGTTATGTCTTTTTAATTTGGAGTATATTCATGTGTCATTTACAATAATAATAATTAGGAATGGGTTATTACATTTGGTATTAGAGCTTAGGGTTCAGCTCTAGGCCTTTTGAGTCTACCATAGTTGACTAGGATAGTTAACCCTTGACCCAAAATTGGAAGTCATGAGAATTGACCAAACCTGAATTTAATGCAGGAATGGGAAGGTCAAAGGCAAGATGAAAGAAAGGGAAAACTGTTAGAACCTCATGAAAGAATGACGTTAAGGAAGGAAACACCAAGACAAAGGTTCAACCAGAAATTCTCAATGACGAAACTCTAGCTCAATCCCTTACGCGACTGAAGATAGAAAGAGTCTTGAATATTGAGGAGAGGTGAACACCTAAGATCAAAAAGTCTTTTGCAATTTAGGACTGGCCTCTAGGGTGAGGACCCAATGCACCCTTGTTGACCAAAGAGGAAAAAGAGAGCCTACATGCTCAACCATCCTCTTCTATAAAGACTGATGTAAACTCAAATGATGATCCAGAGGAATGCCCTCTTTTTGATACTAAGAAATTAGAACGATATAACTTGAAGCCTATCATAAATAAGGGTCTATTGACTCACCCTAAATATAATTAAAATTAGATATTATTTTTGGTGTTCAATGAGAGACTCTAAAATGTGTGTATCTTGCTTGAATGTGTATGTCTTCTATGTTGAAGGATGTATGCATATGAAAATTATGTGATGTAGCATAAGAACGTTTATTCGTAGAACCTTGTGTTGAGATGTGATAAACGTGACTGTGATGCAGGATAAGTGTGGGACATCATGGTGACCACCAGGTAAGATGGGGGTGGTAGTGGTCCCTGTAACGAACCAAACAAGAGACTAGAGCAAATTCTAGAGCTTCTGAATCGGAAAGAGTCTTGCATGGACCACATAGAGCAATAAGTTCTAGTGGCACGCAAGGACTGAGATCGCAGGAATGTAGAAGCCAATCAAGGAGACAGTGGTCCAGGGGCAGGTCCATGAGAATGAATTGAGGAAGATCTTGGGAAAGACCTCAAAAGAGTGGCACCACCCAAGTTCGATGTTAAGGCTATTGAAACCAGAGTTGAAGCTTGGATTATAGAAATGGAAAAATATTTTGGGCTTCGTAACCTTTCTAAACAGACTAAGGCAACATGGGCTACGTATTAGCTCTTAAGTGAAGCAGCGACATGGTGGGATAATGAGAAGTTGGAACAAAACCTACAGCTTGTTGAGATCACTTGGGGACTCTTCCTCCAAGCTTTAAAGAAAAGATGGTTACCGTAGCTTTTCTTTGACAAGAAAGTGACAGAATTTCATAACTTAACCCAGGGAAATATGATTGTGATTCAATATTGGGAAAAGTTCACTAGCCTGTTAAAGTATGTGCCTCAATATCAAGGGGATGAATGGTTTTGTATCCAAAAATACAGAATGGGACTCATAACCCACATAGGAGTCGAGGTGGATATGCATGAACCTCAAACCATGAATGAAGTCTTCCAAAAAGCCACCAAACAGGAACAAAAGTTGCAATAGTTGTCAAATCTTTGTAGTGATTCAAGTTCTAAGTCATGTTATGGGAAGAAGAAATTTCATAAGGGAGACAAGAGCCCTTAGATCCATAATCTTAAAAGGGGAAGTGAATCATAGGAGAAGAGTGAAGATGGTAATGGTGGAAAGAACAAGAAAGCAAACAAGGATGACCATAAGCAAAAGGGCTTTAGAGAGGACAAGTCAAGAGGTCGCAAAGGGCCTCATGATGGATGTTATACTTGTAGAGGTGACCATTATTCCTCGAATTGTCCTTAGCGGTCAAAGTCATGGAAGGAAGGAAGCTACCAGTAGACTCACCAGATCCACGTTGCAGTGGATAATAGGCAAGCAGAATACCAGGATTCGCCAATCCAGCTAAAGAGTAAGCTCTATGGCCAATCTGTCTCTATCTTAATTGATACTGGAGCTACTGAATGTTTTATAAATCCTAGAATAATATCCAAGATACCCATTAGACCTAGGTACATGGAAAACTCATGGACAATCCAGTATGGTAATCAAGCAGAGTGGAGGGTAGATACCTGTCTCTTTTGTAGTGAGTTAGAACTTCCAACCTTTCAAACTCAGGTCAACTTGTATGTGGCACCCTTGGGCTCATATGATGTAATTTTGGGAATAAATCAGTTAACTAAGCATAAAGCTTTAGTGAATTGTGAGGATAAGGTGGTCAACTTTCTAGATGATTATGGAAACCTAGTTGAGGTTTGTGGAATGTAGAGACCCTTAGAGCTTAGACATATTTTTGTGATGTAGCTCAAGAAGGCTCATTGAAAGGGGTGTGCGATTTACGCAGTGCATGTTAGTAATTTAGACAACATGGATCCATATTTAGATGATTATCCTATCCTCAAGGAGTTCTAGGATGTATTCCCTGATGAACTTACAAAATTGCCTCTAAAGTGGGAATTCGATTTTTCTATCGACCTAGTTCCAGGAGCTAAGCCTCAATCCAAGGTGCCTTATCAGATAACCACCACAGAACTCTATGAGTTGAAGGTCTAGCTAATGGAATTGTTGGATAAGGGGCTCATAAGACCCAATGTGTCTTCTTAGGGAGTGTCGGTTATTTTTGTGAAAAAAAAAGATGGAACTTTGCGTCTATGCATAGATTATCGGATGTTGAACAAGGTTACCATCAAGAACTGATATCCACTCTCGAGGATTGATGAATTGTTTGATCAAATGAAGGGAGCAACAGTGTTCTCCAAAATTGATCTCAGGTTGGGGTACCATTGGTTGAGGATTAAGGAAGAATATATTCTGAAGATTGCATTCAAAACTCGGTATGGACATTATGAGTTCATAGTGGTACCTTTCGGTTTAACTAATGCACATCAGCCTTTATGAACCTTATGAATAGTGTATTTAGAGACTACTTGGATGAATTTGTCTTGATTTTCATTGATGACATTCTAGTCTACTCAAGGACTGTCGAAGAACATGATAGACATTTGAGGATAGTTTTTCATTGTTTGAGAGAAAGGAAACTCTTTGGAAAGTTGTCCAAGTGTTCCTTCTATTAGGATCGAGTGCAATATTTGGGCCATATCATTTCAGCTGAAGGAGTCTTTATGGACCCTGAAAAGATCAAGGCGATTGTGGAATGGCCAGTGCCTCAGAATGTGTTAGAATTTTGTAGCTTCATGGGCCTCGTAGGATATTATAGGAAGTTTGTGCAAGGGTTCTCCCAGATTGCATCTCCTATTACCTCACTCCAAAGGAAGGGAACACAGTTTGAATGGACCAAGAAATGCGAACATGCATTCCAACTCCTGAAGAAGAGGCTTAGTACAACACCTATGCTAACTATCCCTGATCCTAATGGGAGATTCATAGTAATAATTGATGCTTTTGGAGAGGGATTGGGAGTAGTATTAATGCAAGACAAACAAGTAGTGGCATATGAATCAAGAAAGCTTAAGCAACACGAAGTAAACTATGCAAATCATGATTTGGAATTGGCGGCCATAGTTCATGTCGTACAGATGTGGAGGCATTAACTTTTAGGAAATCCATTTGAACTCAAGATAGACCACTTAGGGTTAAGATACATATTTACCCAGCCAAACCTCAATGCACAACAGAGAAGGTGGCTAGAATTCCTTAGCACTACGAGAGAGTGAAGAGCACTACGAGGATGAGCACTACAAGAATTCCTTAGATCTCAATAAGGTATAACTTGAGGCAACAGGTAATTTAGAATCTACCAGGGGATGAGCACTATGAGAGAGTGAAAACTGCCCTAGTAGAAAACCCTTCGGATCATTGGTTCTATGGGTACAAAATCGAACCAAATGGAATTTTGAGGTACTAGAGGAGAATGTATATTCCCGACTCTAGAGAGCTAAGAAAGTTGGTTTTAGAAGAATTTCACAATGTACCTTATTCAGGACACCCCAATGTATCTAAGATGATCGTGGAGTTGAAGACTCTATATTTTTGGCCTAAACTCATGATAGATGTAGTGGAGTACGAAGCCAGATGCTTGGAGTGCGAGCAAGTTAAGGATGAGCATGCACACCCAGTCAGGTTATTGTATCCACATGACATACCTGAGTATAAATGGTAGGTGATTGTGGATATAAAATCCCTCAAGCTCCCTTCGGGTTGATAATATTTTGCTTGGCCTGCATCTATGCCCCATATATTTGAATATCTCTGGGCCCCTTTTTGAAGAGCTTCACTCGCTATCGCCACGTGTTCGTCGCACGTTCCTCACAAGGATTTCCTCCCTCGCTTCTCTACCGAGCCTTCCATGCTTCCATGTGTCAACAACGCAGGCCTTTGAATGCTTGCTTCCCTTCACTTCTCTACTAAGCTCTGCCTACGTGCCACGTAGCATCGTTTCATGTACACTTTTTGGTGGACCCCACAGTCAACGTTGGTAAGTAAGACTTCTCCACGTGTCTTCTTTGTAGGGGTTTTCATCACAAGGACAAAAGAATCAATGACAAGCCCCGAACTATTGCCACATGTCCTAACTAACTTCGTGGGTGAGCAACACATGTCTGCATGGAATTCTGCTACTTCTACACTAGGAGCAGAGCCATCATTTGTTGGGGATGCATCTAGCTCGAAGGTGGATGCATTCTATGTCTCAGATTCTTTTATGTTGCAATGGACTTAGGAAATCATTGTGATGGACATCATTGCTCGTGTTGAAGGAATATTTTTTGTTACTGGCTTTCAGGCGGTGGGATGTTTCTCTATAAATACTGCTTCTTTCTGAAAAGGAGTTTAGAATGTATACATAAAAATTGTAAAAAAACACTAGGCCTTTTGTATTATTTTTTATTATTGTATTAAGACTCACAGATTGTGCCATTGTTGTTCGGCCTCTCTGTTTCTTAGCTATTTGAAAAAACATTATACTGTGTCATTATTGTACTAAGTAGTTTATTTATAGAACTTCTATAATTTCAATATAAGTTTGTTGATTTAGACCATGTCTTGGACTCTTCTTTTCAGTAAATGTGTATAAGAGCTATTTTATGTTATTGAATAGATTATTTGGGTTTTCATCTATGATTTTTGTTATTCTAAGACATGCAGATTGTTGAACAGGCCCTTAAATCCCATTTGAAAGGGAGACTTTCCGTGCCCACACCTACATTTTGGCGTATCGCCCTAGTTAGATCTTTATTTTATATATTTGTTTCCTTTTCCCATTCCAAACCCTGCAACTATAGAAGGAGCCGACTTCTTTAAAAACCCGGAGGTCACTTAGTTTAGTGCAATTGGTCCCCCATTAACTAAGTTCCCATAACGCTATTGCTTGTCAATTTTTGGCATCAACAGTTTCTTTTTTTGACACACCCGGTGGGACTTGTTTTTAATGTATCTATATCTGAAGAGGGTGTATGAGCCACCAACCTGTTACTAGATCCCAAACAACAAATAACCCTGGCCTGTTAGTGTCACCACTAGTAACAGTACGAACTAGAACCCATCTAGTGAACATTTTGATCCCTCCACCAGCCATGTTGCCAATTGCTAACAGAAATTACGTGGCATGGGATGTTGGAAGCCCCCTTATAGCACCAGTAGCACCCGTTGTTTGGGCCCCTATCTCGACCTCTGCATTAAAATTTGTACCAAAATTCACTGGGGAAGGCTCAAAAACACCATTCGAACACCTGCAAGATGTGGCAGACATGTGTTTGGTGCATGGTGGTATCGACCAAAATGTATCGCTAAGGTTGCTCACAACCTCTTTCAAGGGTAAGGCGCTAGATTGGTACTGCACTCTGGAAGCTAACACTATCGGTACCTAGGATCAGCTTAGAGTTCCTTTCTACAAGATATTTTTGAATAATGGAGATCAGTCTTCGCTATATTAGCAGCTAGCGACCATAAAGCGAGCCCCATATGAGGCCATGATTGACTTCAACGCCTAGTTCCACACAAATTGGCAGAGGATTCAGGCTGCTATCTGCCCGCCTGCCGAGTTGGCATTCATGTTCTACTTGAAATCCATCAATGCCGACATCTCGATGATGATATAGTCTCTTGGTGGGACCACTCTACCAGATGCATATAGTATTATTGTCGAGGCAGAGAACAATCTGATAGACATCGGGAAGTTGCCACCTCAGCCTATTATTCCTATATTTCCTAAGATCTTAGTTCCTGCCCATGGAATAGCATCTACCAGTGCGCCCACTCCTCCCCAATCTATGTACACATATATGGGCGCGCCACTAAACGTTGCTTCCACATATGGCTCTCAAAAATATGAGATGAGCGAAGTCAAGGAGCTATTACGGACCATCTCAAATGAGATAACTACCATCAAGCAGAACCAGTCTGCACCTCTGAAGCCAACCTACCAAAATTATCAAGGCGGAAGATCTTCCTACTAGCAAAATCAGTTCCGAGGAGGCTCACGCACAAATCTGCAAACTCAAACAAGTAATCAAATGGCGTCGGTACCTACTCTGCTGCAGAGTGCTCACCCAAGCTCAAGTAGAGAGTTGACAGCAGGGCAAAATAATCTCGCTAATGACATCAATCCCTTGTGCTTCCCCTACGGCCATGCACATATGCCCCGAAATTGTTCACGCATCAATCTACAACAAAGAGTGGCAGAATAGCGCAGTCAAGGCATGGCATCAAACCTTGGAGGTTATGTATATGCCTCTCCCCAGATGGAAAATGTGGTACTCACCATGCAAATGCAAGGGATGTCCCTGGAGCAAGAAACAAATATAGCTCCTGATCACACGCTCTTCTCGTGGATGGAAGAAGAAGAGACGATGTTTGCAAATGATGCATTCACATCAAAGAGCCCGCAAGTGTAGTCCGATTACAACACTCACTCTAAGAGTAGATTCATGGGCGAACCAGTTGTCTCACAGCCCAAAAGTGTCTCTGACCAAACTCTTAGTACCTTCGTAGCTGCACAACAATTTCAACCGCGAAGGGAAATTTTTATAACCAGGGCTAAGGAATTGAAGCCTTTAAATCTTTCACCATTCAATGTGGTGGAACAATTGAGAAAATCCTCTGCTAATGTGTCCCTTTGGGATATCTTAGCTATTCTAGAGCAGAAGTCATTGTTGCAGAAGGCCCTCTGGAAAGATGCAGTCATTGATCCAATGAAGCAATCACTCAAGGGGAAGGTCGTTGATTCATCAACCACAGCCAAATTTCTCACAAATAGTACAAAGGAAGCCTCTACCAAAGTTAGAGATAAGTTGAAACCAAAGCTTTTTTTCCTAACTCTTATTGTGGGTAAAAAATTATTGCATAATTCCATGATTGACTCTAGTGCTAGCACCACAGTCATGCCCAAGCAGATAGTTGAAGCCTTAGGCCTTAGCTATGAACATTTAAATAGAGGAGTTATGTAGCTTGATGGGAACAAGGTCGAAACCATAGGTGTCATTAAGAACCTCCCCTTGACTCTATTCTCCTACCTGAGTATCACAGTTCCACAAGATATCATGATCATAGACGTTCCCCCATGTTCGGTCTCTACTTATCACGGGAATTCACTTCCAAGATAGGCGGATATCTTTCCTTAAACTGGTCACACTTGATCCTTAGGACTAAGCATGGAGCTAAAATGAAAATAACATTCGAACCTCTACATTTGTAACATGTGGCCGATAAAGTTATGATCAACTTTGAGGCCACTCATACCTCTTTCACCAAAGATGAAATGTATTGTACTGAGCTACTAGAAGATGAGAAGGTGACTGGAGACCAGACTGATTCATAGGAAGTCCTCTTGAGTGAATATATAGACACTAATCCTTTCAGAAATTATCATGCCACCGGATTGGGGACTTATGTCATCCATGATAAAGATCAAGTGATCCTGAAGGTCATGAAGGGATCTAACAGTTGTCAAGCCTCAAAGCTATGAACACTGCATTTTGATGGAGCAAGATGCAAAGTTGGTGCAGGAGTCAGGATATGTTTGACATCCCCATCCAATAAAAATAAACTTAAGTCCTTCTGCTTCCAGTTCACTTGTTCGAACAATGAAGCTGAATACGAAGGCCTAGTGCAAGGTCTAAGCCTTGCAGAGTGGATGGGCATCAAGCAAATAATGGTGTTTGGAGACTCTGAGCTAGTGGTCAATCAAGTCTAGGGGCTTTCCGCAGCCAATAATATCCACATGAGATCCTATAGACATAGAGTCTGGGACCTGATCGAGGGCTTTGAAGCCTTCAATATCCAGATAGTTCCTAGAGAGCAAAATGTAGATGTGGATCACATGGTAGCAATCGGATCTCAGTTTGATCCTGCCTCCAGCTTAATTCATAACATACACTCCGTGCAAGTGATAGTATGGCCTACAATTCTGAATAATGACCAGAGTTGGCAAGTGTTCGAAAGTGATGAACACATCACCTCATTCATCCAACAGTCGGGAGAGTTCGCTGAGCAACTCCAACCAAAGATCACCGAGGCCTATGAAGGACAAATTATTCAACTAAGGTCCAACAAGCTTCTAAAAGGATTAGTCACTCTCGAAAACCTATTTGATTGCGATGATGTGAGGAATGACAAGAGGAAGTTTTTAGTGGACAAAAGTGACTATGTAGATCTTCAGGTCGAAGATGGAAGGAGGCTCAAAGTTGGAAAAGATGTCCCGCAGGACGATAAAGAAACTCATCCATTTCTATGAGAAATATGAAGGATTAGTGGCCTGGCCATATGATGACCTCAAGGGATATGATCCTAAAATCATCCAGCATACTATAGAATTGATGGAAGGAACAAAACTTGTCCGCTAGAAGCAGAGGCCAATAAATCTGAAGATTGAAGCCTTGATGGCACAAGAGTTGACAAAGCTAATTCAGTCCCGGATCATCTTCTCGATCAAGCACAGTACATGGGTATCTAACCTGGTTCCAGTCTGAAAGAAGAATGGAGACATCTTCCTATGTGTTGATTTTTGGGACCTGAACAAAGCATCCTTGAAGGACCACTACCCCTTGCCTTCTATGGAGTCAATCTTGCAAACAGTGGAAAGATCGGAGATGTTTTCTCTACTAGACGGTTTCTCTGATTACAACCAGATCTGGGTAAAAGAGGACCAAAACAAAACAACATTCACTACCAAGTGGGGAACGTTTGCATATGCAAAAATACCTTTCGATCTCTCAAATGTGGGAGCCACCTTCCAGCGAGCAATGGATATTTCTTTCAAGGAATTGATCAATAAGATCATCTTAATCTACTTGGATGATCTTATGGTATTCTCTAAGCATAATGATGATCATTTTGATCACCTTGAAATGGTCTTTAAAAAATGCCAGGATTTTGAGATGTCCTTGAACATGAAAAAAATGTGTTTTCAAAGTGCCACAAGGAAAACTATAGGGACATGTAGTTTCCAAAGATGGAATTGCAATCGGTCTGGAGTAGGTGAAGGCAATTAGAGAACTTCCCCTTCCAGTCAACAAGAAGGGAGTCTAGTCGTTCCTGGGGAAGGTAAATTTTGTGAGCAAATTCATTTCTGATTTTGCAGGAATAATTAGACCTATCACCCTAATGCTAAAAAAGGATCAATTGTTCAAATGGACAAAGGAAGCTAGAGAATCCTTTGAGAGGTTAAGGATTTTATCTCTTCAGCTCCTATAATGGTAAATCCAGACCTATCAAAAGACTTTATAATGTATGTATTCAGTAGCAAATCTAGCATCACTATTGTTCTGACCCAAAAGGATGATGAAGGAAAGGGAGAACATCCGATGGAATTTCACTCCTGGACTTTCTGAGACGAACTACAACTTCGTTGAAAGGCAAGAATTAGCCATTGTTAAGGGGCTCAAGAAGTTTTGACATCTCATATCTTGCAACAAGGTGATTGCATATGTCTCACATTCTAGTGTGCATGAGTACATCATGGAAGGAGAGATCAACGAAAAAAGGGCCAATTGGATCACTAAGATCTTTGAATATGATATTGAGGTCAATCCCACAAACACTGTCCGAGGAAGAGGACTGTGTGAGCATTTGGCACATGACGAAGAAATGACAACTAAAGAGGAGCAACCCGATCTTGTTCTAATAAATGAATTTGAGTCTGAAGATTGTTGGCTAGCAGACAGAGTAAGATTCATGCATATCGGAAAATATCCGTTGGGCCTTCCTTCTCAGAAGAGAAGATTCTATAGGTTGTAGAAAAATCGATATGCACTCATTGAAGGGTTCCTTTTCAAAAGGAACTTCAATGGTGTTCTTTTGCGGTGTGTCACCATAGAACAGGTGAGGAAAATTCTTGACACTTTCCACAGCAGTTCCGCGGGCAGACATTTCTCAGCAAAGACCACCACTATCAAAATTATGTGTGCTGGATATATCTGGCCTACACTATTCAATGACTCACACTCCTTGGTTAAGGTATGCAAGGAATGCCAATTCTTCATGGGGAGGAAAAACTTTACAATGCCTCTCAACCCGATAGTGGTTGATGAACCCTTTGCACAATGGGGCCTTGATTTTATTAGGATGATTAATCCCACTTCCAGTGTAGGACACAAATGGATCCTCATGGCTACAAACTACTTTACCAGATGGACCAAGGCCATGCCCCTGAAGAATGCAATGAATCCAAAGATTGTGAACTTCCTCGAGGAACTGGTAATGAGATTTGGCCTACCAAAGACCATCAACTCCGACAATGCTAAGGATTTCTTGGGTTCTAAGGTATGTCAATTCGCACTCGTGCATGGAATATTCTTAAAAATGTCTTCAAACTACTACCCGCAGGGGAATGGCCTAGCCGAGTCGACTAATAAAAAATTAGTCTAAATCATTAAAAGAATCAGGTCGGAACATCAAAGAGAGTGGCATAAGAACCTCTAGGCAGCGCTCTGGGCAGACCGAATAACCCCTAAGCAAGTTCTCAAGACTTCACCATATGAATTGGTGTATGGGAAGGAAGCGCTATTACCCATCTCCATGGAGATTCCTGCACTACAGTTGCTCAAGTCTCTTGAGGTGGAACAAAACAGAGCCATGGAGGTTTGGTTAACCAAGTTGTTGGAGATACAGGAAAAAAGAGAATAGTTCCTAGCAGCCATGAATAGCCGCCAACAAGTGGTTAAAAGGTGGTTTGACAAGAAAACCTTAGACCAAGGTCTTAAATGCAGAGACCTAGTGCTAAAGTTCAATGAGAGGGTTGCAAAGCCTGGCCAACACAAAAAAATTGAGTCTGTGGAAAGGTCCTTTTAGAATAATTCAATGTAAGCAACATAACGCATTTGAATTAGAAAATGGAGAAAGAAGCATTAGGGATTTCAGTTAATGGAATCTACCTCAAATTGTTCAATTAAGCTTCGTTAATTATTTTGCTTGTGTAAATAAGGAATTATTGTAAGTTTTCTTTTGTTCTTTTGTTCGGTCGGTCTTTTCAAAAGGAACCCATATGCAAAATTGAAAAGGTAATGCAAGAAGCAGAGAAAAAGGAACCCATAATGAAGAATTACAAGAAGCAAAAGAGACATAAGTTTAATAAAAGTTGTATATTCATTTTATGGTATTATATACTTCGATATTAAATTTCCAAAATGGCTCTAGGGCCATACTTTAAAGTATATATATATACTATGCAGTTTTTTCAATATATACGATAAAAGCCTTTTTCTAGGCATATAAACAAATGAAAAGTGTTGATTCTTAAATGGAAACATGAGCGTCATCAATAACGACATCTGGAACAACTTCATTAGTAGGATCATTAACATGAGCAGTAGGATCATTGACAACAACAGGGGCGTCAACAACAACAACGACCAGTGGGGGAGGATACACCAAGTTCCTAAAATCAATATACCACTCCACGTCATAGAACAACACCATGTTGTAGCAGTGTAGCAAGAAGTGGTAAGCATGAGTAACCCTTTGGCAGTGCTCTTCATGCATCAAAATGCGGAATCCACTCAGGAACGAAACCCGCGACACCACTGCATCTTCTTCAATGTGTTTGCAAAGGTCGCTCGCCATAGGAAGACCCAAGCCATAAACCGCATTTTCCACAATTTCTCCAAGGCCACCAAGGTAGCGCTTTGGGAATATTTCCAACATAAGTCATAGGATCATTGGCTTAGGGATCTGTATATCAAGCAAGGACGCAACAAAGTGAGAGAAAATGTCGTTATTGACCCTATACTTGTCTTCGTACTCTATACAATTCCTACCTAGTACCCACTTCATTGCTATGATAACCAACAAATTCTTGTTCTTCGTCATTCGCTTCAAACGCCTGTTAGAAACTTCACCTAAAAAATTTGTCTGCAACTTATTGCTAGTGAGCCTAATCAGAGTATTCATGATGCCTATCACTACCCAACTACCAAATGCTAATTCTTCCCAATTACTAAGTGCAATTCTACTATTTTCTTAGGGTCTATTTATAGAAATAGCCTGGATACTCGCGTGCCATAAGCATGATGCTAATTGAGTGTTAACTCAAAAATCCCACCAAGAGCCAGCTCAAATTCCCACCCAATAGTGTCTGCTATGTATGAATTGTTGTGTGTAAAGCTAAGAAGGAGTAATTAAGTAGCCAAAATTAGTGTCAGTCTTAGGTGGTAGTCTGCACGACCAAGTGTTGATGTGTCACGTCACAAGCATTTTCCAATTTCCAAGGAGGAACTCAAATCTTTTTGAGTACTCATTGCATCTTTGTCTTAATCATTCTGTTTAGGATATTTTGGAAAGCATGTGAAAGGTTTTATATGCCTTCAATCGTCGGCTTAATTTCCCAAGAAATTGCGTCGTAGGACATGATGACTAACTGTCATTATGAATTTTTTTCTTTTCAAAAGGCAAAGAAATTCATTTCGCATGGGCAAAGGAGCTGGTGGTACATGTCGAATTTAATGCAGAAAGGCAACCATTGTCCACAACTCTAAGTCAAGAAAAATCTAAGTGTTGCATGCAAAGGAATAACATTGTGAAAATTTTCCTGAGTATGCTATCCAGTGCAAATAATTTTGATTGCAAAATTGCTGAAGAATACAAGTGAATTGCAATAAATTTGAGCACTGTGAAAATCCACATCACCCTGAAATGACCCAAAATCCTTAGATGGAATGCAAGGCGAGGCAACCCAAAGCTTGTTTGATGCCATGCATGCGGCACCCATAGCCAATAATTTTAGTGATACCTCTTACGATTCATCGAGGATACCAGAGAAGCTGAAGTGGATTCACATGCAGGCTGCAAAAAAGCAAAAAAATCACAAGGACCAGTCCCAAATAATGGAATAATGGGATAACATTCGTGATCCTATCCTCAAAACTAACCCTAAGAGTCTTAGGGAAGGAGTTAGCGAAAGAATGAAAGTGGCCACTGACAAACGTCAGTTGGCATACAAGCAATGGTTCTACGGTCTCCTGCAATATATGGTCCCTTTTGTGCATTATTGCCTAGAGCTAGTTCATGAGAGCATTCAGCATTTCAAGCCAAATACCGGCGCCATTGAAGGTCGGGAGCTGAGGGTTATAATCAGTGAGGATGCTATCAAGAACATGTTGTGCATCCCAAAAAGGGGCTCTAGAGCATAAAGGATGGAGTCGTTTACTCCAAAAAAAGGGGACAACTATTGGAGAGGCAGAGATCTTGCTATGGATTTTTATAACAAAGAAACCCAAAGACCTCAGGAAGATTTGGAAAAGCCGCCACAAATTCCAATCGCACACAACGCTTTTAAATAGGATATGCAGGAGGCCTTCTCTATGATGGCTTTTGTTTGCGGTATGGACGAGGACAAGTTTGTGCAAGAGTTCCAACTGGGTATGGGTTTTTCAGTTGAGGAAGCAACATTCCTTATTTTGGTATGACTTTGTGGAAGTCATTGTTCAGGAAATTATGAGCCAAATCAAGGAATACATAACACAACATAAGTTCAGGTTTCCTTCTCTCCTTGCTCATATATTTTTACATCAAAACCCTGACTTCTTTAAAAAACATGAGGTTAGCTATTTTTGATGAAAAGGGAGTAAGAAGGTTGGTTTCTGTATGGACTCCCCTCCTTTCTGCAACATATGACTATTATGCATTCTCGGATTGTTTCTTGACTCTGATTCTACAAGACTTTAGCGAAGATGGCAATCTTTATCGACTTTCTCCTGACCAAACGGGGTGGATGCAGAGTTTCACTCCTAATTGTGACTGGTTTCTCGGAGTGGATTTCACATTCATTAGGCTGTGTGGCTTTACCGGGGAACCATTCCGGCTCCCGTCATGCATCACAAACAAGGTTTTGGCCCTTGAGATGTTCTAACAAGTGTTATTTATTGACAATAACTTTTGCAGAGGGAAGAATAAGAAAGGGTTTTTCTTCTACCCACCGAGCTTCAAAACAGTGGTAATGGCAAGCAAGAAGACACATAAGCTACTAGAAGCAAAGATGGCTCATCTGGAGCTAGTATTGATTTGTGACAAATGGAAATATAACCAACAATGACTTAGCAAACATAAACATTTGGGTAACTCATAGCCCCCGGCCTTACTAGGAAAAGCGGGGGAATCCCCTATTAGAATAGGATGATCTATTTGTAGACCTGGTTCACATTCCTACAGAGGATAGGAGGCCGAGATGGCTCAATTTCTATTTCCCTTCAACAAAGTTTAATGAGAAGCACCAAATGGGGGCCACCCTTCACAATGAGTTGGTCAAGAAGTGGCAGTGGAGTGAGGAAAAGATAAGAGATTTTTGGATTTACTGTCAAGAGATCCAATGCCCTTATGCCCCATTCCAAGACGTAGATAAGGATGAAAGATTTGATACTCTGTGGAATAGAGCATATGATTATACTGATGCAAGCGATGAGGATATTGACCTAGATGAGGCTAGAAAATATACTGGGAAGGGAAATGAGGTAAAATAGGCCCAAGCATAGGAGAAAGAAAAGGTGACAAAGTAGCCTAGCAAAACTTTTTCAAGGGTGTGGGTGAATATATCACGTTTGGGAGCCTCATAGACACACACATGGGCTGCAAAAAGACCCAAAGTAACCCAACAACACCCATCAGAGGTCATAGAGGTGGAAAATTCCCCACCAAACAAAAAGCAGTGCATAGATGCAACTTTTGGAGAGGGTTCACAGGAACCTGCAATAAGCCAAGGATCAGAGTCCTTCACAACTTAGGTATCTTTCTCTCCCCCTCTTCTTGATTCACAATCTTTGGTTTCTCCTACTGTCTCTGTGTCACCCATCACTTCAAGTGTCGGTATTTTTTTTTTGCTTCTACTACAATGGTCATGGGAGGTTTCTCCCAAGCGAGACAATTTGCTTTTACTCCCCCTAGGTTACTCCACCTTTCATCATAGCATAATCCGCAATCGCTATTTCCACCCATTTTTTAGCAACCGCATCAACTCAGACTCATCCTACCCTACAAATGGAGTCCATTGTATCTCCGCTACCACCACTACTTCCCATGAGTCCTTCCACCACTTCATAAACTGGGCCTTGGTATAATATTCCCCCATTCTCCCCACTAATGCTCTCTCTTCCGAAGAAGAAATCAGCTAGAACCACTACTTTCTCGTTCCCTTTTTCTCTTCCTCCTGGTGCACCCTTCGCGGGCGAGCTCATTAGATCACCAACAAAATTTATGTCAGAGATCGATAAAACAAGAACAACACAGGCTCACAGGCTCTAGAAGCAAAGGGACAAAGATGTTAAAAAGCCGACAGAGGCACAGGTGCAAATCCTTTTCAATGAGGCTCAACAGTCATTGAATTTTGCAACCATGCATCTAAATGTCATCAAACTACAGGGGGAGATGCAACCCAAATATTACACCATCCATGCTATGGGAATCAATCTGCACGCGGCCCGATCGCAAGATAAAGTTGAGCTGATGGAGGAAACCTAGCGTGTGGTGACTACCGACTTTCTCAAGTTTGGTCGCCAACTGAAAAAATAAGGAAGATGGGATAAAAAATTTCAAGGAGAGGATAGAGGTCCTACTAAAGAAGGACAAAGCAAGGGAGGTTGAATTTACACACTTGTCTCAGCAAGTGCAAGTGGAACAGGCTAGACTCCAAGGGGAACTTGCAAAGTTCCAGTCCATGGATCCCAACCTGGTCACTAAACTACAACAGAAAAACTAGGAGTTACAAGACCAGTTGGCATGAGTAGAGGGAGAAGTGCAACAAAAGACTAAAGAGCTACGACAGCAATGAGATCAATTGGAGCAAGAAATGTAGCAAAAGGACACAGACTTCCAGGGTTGACAAGCCCAATTTTAGAAAGAGATCTAGGAAGTAAGGCTCTCCCTAGAAAGAGAATCTGCAACAAGAAGCCAGGCTAAGGAAAAATGGCTTGCTGAGTTAAGAACCCTATAGGAATAACTCTCCATTGCAGACAAAAGGATTGTAGAACTAACACAGGATGTCGGGTCAAGTGATGCGGAAATTGGTCTTTTAAAGAATCCTCCCCAACCCCTTGCTGCCCAGTCAGACCTGCTTCTAGTAGCCCAACAACTATATATTTCATACTAGGAAAAGGTCAAGGCTTTTTTTCTAACTCTTCATCCAATGCTTTAGTTCATGGCGGAGGTGGCAAGTTTGAGCAGGGAGGTTCACGGAACGATTGAGCAATTCCCACAATTCATTGAGGAGAGGGTTCCTGAGGTAGAAAAGTTGCTAGATGAGTTGTACATGGTGTTGAACGAGGACTTGGTGAGTGTAGGGATTGAGGATCGAAGGTCAACTACTGGGAAAGCAAAGGAATTCATCTGATGTAATGCGGCCATCCTCCATGCCAAAAATTACTCAGCAATATTGAGTCAGACCATGAACAATATGTAGACGAAGTTCTCCCAGTTGACTCAAATGGATTTTCCCTCACCTTTCCTTTATGATGATTCGGTAGCCACAATAGAGCACATTGCAACAAAGATTGAGGAGAAGCAGCGGGATTTGTCTACTTTCTAGAGTTTCATTCAACCCCTTACTATCACGGATATTGAAGGCGTTACTCATCAAATAGCGCGGCTACTTTTTCAACTCGATTCCAGGACCAAGATATCAATGGAGCTTCCCTTCAAGGAAGTAATTGATCTACATGAAGTGCAAGATAATTTGTGTGTCATATTGACACCATCTAAGGCTGACTAGATTCCTCTACAGACCGCACTCTCAAAGCTCAGACTCCATCTCCCATTGAATAAGGCTTTGGTCTTCGAACCAGAAACTTTTGGGTTCCTCATTGCATAAGCAAAACACCCCTGGTAGTCACCAAAAGCTGTGGATATAAAATACCTCAAGCTCCCTTCAAGTTGATAATATTTTGCTTGGCCTCCACCCGCGCCCCATATATTTGAATATCTTTGGGCCTCTTTTTGAAGAGCTTTGCCCGCTATCGCCACATGTCCACTACGTGCTTTTTGCAAGGATATCCTCCCTAGCTTCTCTACCAAGCCCCGCCATGCTTCCATGTGTCAGCAATGCGGGCCTTTGAACGCTTGCTTCCCTTCACTTCTCTATCGAGCCCCACCCGCATGCCACATAGCATCATTCCACGTACACTTTTGGCAAACCCCACAATCAGCACTAGTAACTAAGACTTCTCCACATGTCTTCTTCGCGGGGGTTTTCATCACAAGGACAAAAGAATCAACGAAAAGCCCTGACCTATTGCCACGTGTCCTAACTGACTTCGTGGGTGAGTGACACATGTCTGCAGGGAATTTCGATGCTTCTACACTAGGACCACAACCATCATTTGTTGGGGATGCATCTAGCTCGAAGGTGGCTGCATTCTATGTCTTAGAATCTTTTCTATTGCAACAACCTTAGGAAATCATTGTGATGGACATCATTGCTCATGGTGAAGGAATATTTTTTGTTACTAGCTTTTAGGCAGTGGGATGTTTCTCTATAAATACTACTTCTTTCTGAAAAGCAGTTCAGAACGTATACAAAAAAATTGTGAAAAGACACCAAGCCTTTTGTATTGTTTTTTATTATTGTATTAAGACTCACAAACTGTGCCATTGTTGTTTGGCCTCTATGTTTCTTAGCTATTTAAAAAAACATTATACTATGCCATTATTGTACTAAATATTTTATTTTGAGAACTTCTATAATTTCAATATAAGTTTGTTGATTTAGACCATGTTTTGGACTCTTCTTTTCAATAAATATGTATGGGAGTTATTTTATGTTATTGAATAGATTATTTGGGTTTTCATCTATGATTTATGTTATTCTGGGACATGCATATTGTTGAACAGGCCCTTAAATTCCATCTGAAAGGGAGATTTACCATGTCCACGCCTACATTTTTGGCGTATCGCCCTAGTTAGATCTTTATTTTATATATTTTCTTTCTTTTCCCACTCCAAACCCCCCAACTATAGAAAGAGCCGACTTCTTTAAAAACCCAGAGGTCACTCAGTTTAGTGCAATTGGTCCCCCATTAACTGAGTTTTCCATAAGGTTGTTGCTTGTCAATTTTAGGCATCAACAGTGATCGGTATGGATTTTGTACAAGGGTTTTTGTTGAGAAAGAATAAGCATGATGTTATCTTGGTCATGATTGATAAGTTGACCAAGGTTGCACACTTCATTCCGGGAAACCTTAAGGATGGATCGTTGACCTTGGCTAAGAAATTTGTCTAGGAGATCTTTCGTTTGCATGGAGTGTTAGAGACTATCATTTCTGACAGTGACACACACATGAACTCAAGGTTTTGGACAACCTTGAATGCAACATTGGGTACTAAATTGAATTTCAGCTCGGCTTATCATCCTTAGACTGACTGGAAAACAGAGAGGGTGAATTAGTTAGTCGAAGACCTCCTCTGAATGTATTGTATGGACCAACAATATAAGTGGGAAGAATATTTTCCTTTGGTAGAGTTTGCTTACATCAAATCCTATCATACATCCTTAGGCACAGCACCATTTGAAGCCTTATATGGGTGGAAGTTTCGTACCCCCATCAGGGATAAACTGGAGGACAGGATCATAGTAGGACCATAAATGCTTAAGAAAATGGAAGAACAAATGAGGGTCATTAAGAGCAGACTGAAAGAAGCGGCAGATTGACAGAAGAGTTATGTCGACAAGAACCAAACTCTTAAATAGTTTGCAACAGGGGATAAGGTTTTATGAAGAGTTAAATCTCATAAAATCTCTATTGCTTTTGGAAAGTCTTCCAAGTTGGCCCCAGGATATGTGAGACTATTTGAAGTCTTGGAAGTGATTAACCCAGTTGCTTATAGACTAGCTCTACCACCTCCTCTAGCTTGACTTCATAATGTGTTTTATGTTTCTTTACTTAAGCCATATCATCCTAATGTGACTCATGTACTTGATTGGAAATCCTTGTAAGTATAGGATCTAGGAGTGGTGCTAGTGGAGCCCATTAGAATCCTGGATAGAAGCAACATCAAGTTGCAGAGCATAGATATTGCTTAGTATAAGGTCCAATGGGACCAGTATTCAGAGGACAGTGCTACTTGGGAGGATGTAGAAGAAATGGAACGCTCCTTTCTGCACTTGCTTTCTTGAAAAGAAACTCTATAATTTTGTTTGAAATTTTTAGATTGAGATACTATGATATTTCATGCTTTAAAATTTTGATGTTGAAGTAGACATATATTTGAAATGATGTTGAAATAGACATATATTTCACATGATGTTGAGATAGACATATATTTTGAAATGATGTTGAAATAGACATATATTTCATGTGATGTTGAAATAGACATATAGTTGAAATGATGTTGAAATAGACATATATTTCACATGATGTTGAGATAGACATATTTTGAAATGATGTTGAAATAGACATATATTTCATGTGATGTTTAAATAGACATATATTTGAAATGATGTTGAAATAGACATATATTTCACATGATGTTGAGATAGACATATTTTTTGAAATGATGTTGAAATAGACATATATTTCATGTGATGTTGAAATAGACATATATTTTGAAATGATGTTGAAATAGACATATATTATGATGAGATGTTGAAATAGACATAAATGTTCAAATTTGATGTGATGCTATTTACTCTGACTTACTAGACATCGGGAAAATGTCTCTTCCAAGAGGGGAAGGATGCCATAACCCAATTTTATTGCATATTTATTTAAATGTGGAAAATTGAATTATTGATGAAATTCAATTAAATATTTAATGGAGATTCCATAATATTCGAATGTTAAATATAAGGAGCTGATTGATGTTGACTTTGTGGATTTCTGAAAGTTTTTTTTATATGTCATCAAGAATTTGAACATTACTGATCAATTTGCAAGTGCAAGTGTGTGCAATTGTAGGATGATAGGTTGAAGGACGAGAACACGGTTGAAGTAGGATTGTTTAGTCAGATCGAATAGAAAGCCAGTTGGAATCTCGGTGCACACACCACAATGGCATGATGATTGGCATTTGATTGATCTAAATATATAAGAAAGAAAAAAATTTCTGATTTGAATTGTTTTTAATGCTTGCAAATGAATGATCAGTAGATTTAATTATCTATTCAAGCCTTTTGATTTGAAGGAACTAAAATGAGCATTGCAAAGAAAATTCTCTTCTTTAGTGTAGAAATATATATATATGTAAAGAAGCTCGAAATGTAAAATTTAAAGCTCCTTACTTAAGATGATAGTGTATGGAACCTTTGAGTCATTCCAAACAAGCAACTTGTATATGAATGTTTTATTTAAAACTTTTATTTAAAACATATGCATATATACATATATACATATATATATATGTGTATGTAAATCGAACACACACACACGCACATATATATAAATACACACACACACACACACACACACACACACACACACACACACACACACACACACATATATATATATATATATATATATATATATATATATATATATATATATATATATATATATATATATATATATATATATATATATATATATATATATATATATATATATATATTTATATGTATATATATATATATGTATCTATATATGTATATATATATATATATAAATGTATCTATATATGTATATATATATATATATCTATATATCTATATATATATGTGTGTGTGTGTGTGTGTACATATACATACATATTCATGTTCAAACTTGAATTGAAATTAAGTTGATAACAAATGCTTTAAGAATCAAACTATGGTAAAATCAATGAAAATTACAAGGCAGACCCACGATGGTCGTGGCCTCCCCAATAATAATGGCATTATTCAAAATTGGAGGGTGGCTATGGCAAGAAACTGCCATAATATTAGCACCCAGCCACATGCAAAAAGTGGGGGGGGATTTACCATTCTTTTGAATGAAGGTGGTGGAATAAGTAGGAGATCGATAAGGAAGGAAATCGACAAGCACCCAAAAGGTAGAAAAGAGATCGAAGTTGTAGGAAAAATTTGAGAAAATATTCAATTCAATAGGCTCATCCATTGAGGTAATTTGATTCATGAATTAGTGTCGATATCACTATCATATCTCTTCCTTGTTTATGTTTATCATTGCATATGTTGGTAGAACCAATAGTATAGAGGCATGAAATGTACTCGCCTGTGTGTTTCGGCTTGAGCTGAATGAATATTTTTTGAAATCACCCTTAGGGGATTTGCATGGCTTACAACCTGCTTATGTTAGTCTTTTTTGAAAGGAGTCATTCGGATAGCTATGCTAGTTTGAGGTATCGAAATCCCAAAAGTGATTGTTAAGAATGTTCGCTCAATAGAGCAAGCCATATCATGGCTATCGAATATCATAATATGATTCCTTGTGTACCATTTAGTGTTGACTGTGTAAGGGTTCACTTACTGAACCTGTGTAAAGAGGAAATAAACCTCTATGCTACCTTCAGTATGTGTCGATAGAGTTATCCTTTAAAGCAAACGCTTCCCATTATCAACCTAGCCGATAATGGAAAAAGGCTAAATCATTCTTTTTGTAGGTCAGTGGTAATCATATGTGTATAAAAGAAGCCTCGATTTGAAGAATGGATGGTTGTTAGTGAAGGGTTTCTTCGAAAACTTATAAATATCGATCCTCAAGATCGATAGTGTAAATTGTTGTTTTAGAAGCAAATATGAGACTGCATGAAGTATAGAGTAGCATGCATTAAGGTATACACCAGAATACCCAAAAGGGTAACTTTGAATTAAACTTGAGGTTAAGATAGGAATACTCGACCATAGAAATGGGTCGAAATCTAGAAAGAAACCTTGGTCTTTTTGATGCAGCCTGTGTAGGCAAAAGTACCATAGACCCTAAAACCTCTTTGTTTTCTTAACTAAAAAATTTGCTTAAGAAACACTTTGACAAGCATGTAAAAGTTGGTCCCCTTATAATATTAAAGATGCTCATAGTGATTCCAGTGTTGAAAGAGTTCAAGATCTGGATTAAAGTCATTTTGTTCTTAAGGTTGAAACTATGCTTTTTGATTTGTTTATTTTTTGTTCATGGTGGACAAATCTGTTCAGTATTAAATGGTGAACAATTGCTTGTAAACATTTTAAGATCAACAAAATGAGTAAACGACATTAATTTTCATCAAATATATTTTGTTAGTTTAAAACATAAATGTAATGATGTAAACAAAATTTATTCTTTAGCAAACGACTTTGTTTAATTGAAAATTGTCTTATAGTTGGAAACAACTTATTTTATGATTGTTTAGTATGTAAACAACTTACTTGATGACTGTTTAGTAGGAAACAGTACCTGTGTTGTTAAAAAAATGAATGTTCATGTATAAACAATTGATTTTATGACTGTTTAGTATGTAAACAACTTACTTTATTACTGTTTTGTAGGAAACAATACCTGTGTTGTTAAAACAATGAATTTTCATGTATAAACAATTGATCTTATGACTATTCGGTATGTAAACAACTTATTTTATTACTGTTTAGTAGGAAACAATACTCATTTTGTTTAAACGATGAATATTCTTATGGAAACAAGAAATGTTAGAATATAACAATATGTGAGAAACTTTTAGTATAATACTTGCTTAGAACATTTAGTTTGACAATGAAATGTCAATTAGAATACTATTGAAGGATTATAATTTGAATAATGATTATTTCAGAATGTATGCACAAATTTTAAAATTAGTAGGCACATATATGTGTATGCACATGGACCTTATCTATGTACATACACATACTTGTGACATACCTTCTTTTGTTTTAGTACATTTAAAAAAAATGCTTAAGTTGTTAAGTAGAAACTAGTCATAAGAATGATATGACTAATCTTTGAATACTTTGTGAAACATCAATTTTGATTTTCTATTTTGAGTATAAATTTGTATTATGTCTCTACTTTGAAGACATTTATGAATGAATATTTGATACATGAATAAAATAGTGATACCTTAGTTGACTAGAGCATCTATGGGTAGTTGTTGCTAGAGTATAGATAGTTGTTATAGTAGAAAGCTACCTTCTGGGACGTGTGCTGAAATGGGTTCAAAGAGTATAGATTTGCTTTACCAAAACCTATCATTTGTTGTTGTTGCAATACACTTATTATGCTTGGCCAAGAAATATGGTTCATTATGTATGTATGAATGAACTCTGTGATTTCACTCTCTACCATTCCTAGCATAGATCTTGCACTTTCTTTCTAAATTGTAGATAGAAATTGCATGTTTTTGATAAGAAAAGTAGCATTTATAGGGTGTCGTACCCTTTACACAAAGAGACAAGCAGGGTTTTGAAAGGGCCTAGAACCTTGAACAAAGCTACAAAAACCAAGTCACAAACTTGCCAACAAAACAAATAGACAAAAATAGCGATCGCACCGCAGACACACAACAAACTTACAATCAACACCTATTACCAAGAAACCAGAAGCAACAGAACTCAAAGGACCAACAAAAGTCCTAAGTCAACAATAAAAAATACCAAAGGTCAAGAGCCAGAGAAGGCTAACCCAACATCAGACTCCATCTCCACCTCTATATGAGACAAGAAGAGCAAACATAAGTTGAAGCACCAAAGCCACCGTTCTAGAACCCCAAAAACTCTCAACCTCAATAAAAGAGTTTGAAGGAAGAACAGAGCAAAGGACAACAACAACCCCTTGCAGCAACAACCATCCCCACCAAAAAAAATGGACTCCACCTCTATAGGAGCAAGCTCCACCTTCCCAAGTCCACAATCTCCACCTCGAACATGAGCAAACTCCACCTCTAAAGGAGCCAAAATTTGAGGACCCAAAAGGAGAGAATGAAGAAAAGAAGAAAGGGCGACAACCATACACTTAACCGCTGAAATCAACAGGGTAGTTTGAGCCAACAAGAATCCCAAAGGAGCTTTCAAGACAACCCCCACCAAACACCTCCTATCCAGCAAGACATAGTCAGGGAAATCCTTGACCTCCATAACCCATGATAGAGAAACCTTCCACCAAAGACTAGCCATCCTCATAGCACCAATAAAAATCCAAGCACAAACCTTGGCCCAGAAACAACCCAAAACCTTGCACACATAAAGGCTGCAAGAGTAGGGGAAAAATGAATTAAGGCAAGCACTCACCCCAACTCCATGCACAACCCTGAACTTTAACCCCAGAGGCACAAGAGCAGAAAAATAGCACTTGTGAGACACCAACAAAGGGTGAGGAGGAAGAACAACTGTCACCCACACCACAACCAACAGAGACCCAGAAGGGGCCAACACACAAAGGAGGCCATGAGCCAACACTGGACCAGCATCAACAACACCCATAAAGACTTCACCATTGAAAGCAGAAAATAACCTTGCATCACCATGCACATTCCCCTTCATCCCACACCACAAAGGGAATCCTAATCCAACCCATCGCCTGCAAAGGCCAAGATAAACCTTTGCTCCAAAGCATCAATAAACACAATGGAAAGAGGAACATTTTCCTCATTACCAACAAAAGAAATAGGGCTCTGTAACAATACAGACCCAACAAACACACTAGCATCAACTAGTCTCAGACCAAGCCACGAAGAACTCTCAATACCACTAACTCCACCCATCACGAAACCCACACAGGGCCAGGAGCGGAGACACCCTGCACAGCAATGGTAGGAGCCACAACAAACAAAACTCCAGACCCAATGGCCACAACAAACATAACCTCTAAAGAATTGCCAAAGCCCACAGAGGAAAATGAGCCTTTAAAGATCTCCTCCGACCAAAACCAGAGACCCTTAGAGGACACACAAGGAGTCCCAACCAAATAAAAATACACTGTAGTCAAAAGGTCACAAGAGAAAACCAACAGTGAAGCAAAGCTCCACTGAACGAGCACTGACCACCCATCCACTGACAGGCCAACAACACTCTTTGTTCCTTTGCAGGAAAAAAACACGAAGGAGGGTAGCACTCCAAGATACACCAAAGTATCCCACCCCTGACACAGGCAGAGAACAAGCTTAAAATCCTCGCCCCAGGCCGACAGAGAAAAGGCAGAGCATCGCCCCACAAAAAGATCATCAAGGATCCTACACAACACATGGAGACCACATAAGCCCGCAACCACTAGAAGCCAAGAATCATCCTTAACAACCTCGGAGCTGGGAATGCCCTCAGCAGCAGAACCATCAGAGATCAAAAATATTCAACAACAAGATATCCTGCTCCCACACTTCAACCCTCTACTCTTGGAGGCACACAACCCAGGCAGAACAGGAGACAAGGGAACAGGACTCCCCCACACACACTCCAGCGAACCAAACCAGCCAACAACCAAGAAAACCATGACAACCCCAAAGGGCTTCACAATAAGCTCCCACACCACGACAGGAACCAGCAAGATGGTATCCTTAGAAAAATGCTCAAGCACAAGCTCGGCCAATCCAAGATATGCCAACCAAAGCCACATAACAGATTCTGTAACCTCCAGGAATCCATCGTCTCCATCAGAATCGGCTTCATCTCCCTCATCATCGTCTTCCAAATTAAAAAACCTAGCTTTGCGCTCATTCTCGCTCTAAGCTCCACTCATCATCATTTTTTTATGGGCACGCACTAGATTCCACCTTGCAGGTTGTTCTCTTGCTAAAATTTTCATGCGGGCTCAGGCATTCTTCAAGTCAAAAGAATACCGGGGAAGCATAAGCTTCATCGTTGGGCAGTAAAGCACTTCAACCATGTTCTCATCCACCAGTGGAGGCGAGCGTTGAAGAAGAACCTTAGTTGTTCCCAGAATATCATAGCCTATGATGTATCTCGATGTTATTCATCATGTAATTGATGAGAAATGTACTATGTAATGACATTGTGGCCTTAGGTGCCAAGTAAATCTTGATATTTTGAATTTTGAAGTGAATATAAGAATCTTTGACCCATTTTAAATGGACATGTGTAGTTATGATTGACTTTAGCCACTAGTTATGTCTTTTTAATTTGGAGTATATTCATGTGTCATTTACAAAAATAATAATTTAGTAATAAATAGGAATGGGTATTATAGTTTTCTATTTAAATTTGGTGTTCTCTTGTATTTGGTGTTGAGTTGTTTCAGTTTTTGTTCTTTAATTTTCATGCTAAATCGTATAACAAATTTAAGGGTTTAATGAATGATTGTGGATCTGAATGTTAATGAGGTTTTTGAAGTTTTAAGGTACAACTGATTCACACTCCCTCTTAGTTGTCTTGTGTATTCAACAATTGGTATCAGATCAAGGTTCCTTGGAAGAAAGCTTAACCGCTTAAGTTAGATCTAAGATGGGGCACAAGAAGGAGATCTCTACACTTGATGTAACAAACTATGCATTCTGGAAAACATGGATGGAAGGCTTTCTAGATTATTTGGGATATGATTTCTAGAAATTAGTTCAAAATGGATTTTCTATGCCTACAAATGGTCTGAGCACTAAAGCAAAAATCAAATCCTATGAAAGAAATAGTAAAGCAAGGTATTGTCCCTTGAGTAGTCTTACAAATTCTGAATTAGTAAAAGTTACGAATCTGAAAACTACCAAAGCAATTTGGGAAAAGTTGGAAAGTATTTATGAAGGAGATGATATGGTCAAATAAGCTAAGATGCAAAATTCAAAGATCGCATTTGAGAACTTGTGGATGTCTTAAGTGAAAACATTACAAGCTATATGCAGACGGTAGATGAAGTGGTCGGCTCCATGAGAGGTCTTGGTGGAAAAGTCAAAGAATCAAAAGTGGTAAAGAAAATTCTTAGAACCCTTCCTAAAGCTTACAGTCATAAAGTTTCTACTATTGAGGAATCTCAAAATCTAGAGTGGTATACTAGAGATTAGTTGTTTAGCTCTCTAACTACATTTGAAATGAGAGAATTTGGTACTAACAATGGTGCAAAAGTTGAGACTGCTTTTAAGGCTAGAAAATCAGAGAAGGCTTAAGAATCTAATTAGGAGGATCTTGATGATATGGAATTTAACTTTTTGAGAAGGATGAAAAAGGGTACTGGTAAGTACAAAGGTAAGTTGCCTTTCAAATGTTTCAGTTGTGGAAAGATAGGTCACTATGCTTCAAGATGTCTAAACCGAGGTGTGAATGACAAAAATAGGGAGAACAAAGATACGATGATTAAGAAAAAATATTTTGGAGAAGATGCAAGTATTTTTGATGATGAATCTAATTATGGAGATGATGATGATGATGAATGTTTGTTCAAGACTTTAAAATATGAATTTGTTTCTGCTAACTCTGAAAGATGTGTGAAGGAATGCCCTCCAAAGAGAAATGATAAGACTGAAGGTACTTTGGTTTCTACCTTTCATGCTAGATAAGATAATAACTATTGGATCATTAACAGTGGATGTTCTAACCATATGATTGAAGACAAGAGTGAGTTTTTTAAGCTTGAAAAGTATGAGGGAGGACTTGTTAGATTTGGTGATGATTCAGGTGCTAAGATATGTGGAATAGGTTCAATTAGTTTTGATGGAAAGCATAATATTGATGATGTTTACTATGTTAAGGGTTTAAGGCATAACCTCTTGAGTGTTGGAAAAATATGTAGCAAAGGATACAATCTTATTTTTCAAGATGATAGATGTGAGATAAGAAAAGGGTTTGAAACTATGATTGTTGTTGGAAGAAGGACAAATAGAAATATTTATCGGGTCAAGGGTGTTGATGGTCATTTTTTTATGACTCAAATTAATGAAAGTTGGTTATGGCATAGGAGGATATGAATCAAATGAGCCTGATTGCAAAAAAAAGAAAAAGCTAAGGAAAAGGAAGTGCAGTTTGAAGAAGAGGAAGAGGCTCTAGAAAATACCCCTAGAACCCCTAAGTATGTGCAAAGGAATCATTATGAAGAATAGATCATTGGAGACAAAATAAAAGTCATATTAACAAGAAGGAAAGTTGTTGAAGAAGAGATAAATTTTTGCTTACTTTTTGAAGTTGAACCTAAGACAATGATTAAAGCATGAAAAGATGAAAATTGGATGAAGGCTATGGAAGAAGAACTACTGCAAAGTGAGAAAAAAAAGACTTGGGAACTTGTCCAAAGGCCTGCAAACAAAAATATAATTGGATCTAAGTGGGTGTTCAAAAACAAACTGAATGAAAATGGAGAAGTGGTAAGGAACAAAGCAAGGCTTGTGTGTAAGGGTTACTCACAAGTTGAAAGAATAGATTTTGAGGAAACATTTTCCTTGGTGGCAAGAATGGAGGCTATCAGAATGTTTTTGGGTTTTGCAGCACACAAATATTTTAAAGTTTATCAAATGGATGTGAAAGTCTACTTTCCTGAATGGAGATTTGGAAGAAGTATACATGGAACAAATAGAAGGATTTTAGTTATCAGATAAACCTAATATGATAAGTAGGAGGTATTTTCCACAGCGTGTCAAATTGTGATATTGCTATTAGGATTCAACCATGTAGTTTTTTAGTCAACTCATTGACCCATGTTTCATGAGTAGTGGTTCACATGAACCCATCTCTCATGGTAATGAATGGTCCACTTAGCACTCATTGCATCTAGGTGATGCTCATAGAGGTGAAGCATTGGGCCTTACCGGGAGATCACCCATCCTAGTACTGCTCCAACTCAAGCGCACTTAACCATGGAGTTTTCCCCAAGGTTAAACCCACTTAGCTTGCAACCCCATTTGAAAAACCTTCAACAAGTGTTGTGCCTTATGAACCATTCATTATAGAGCCCATTTAGCTCATTAATTGATAAGTAGGAGGTATTTTCCACAACGTGTCAAATTGTGATATATCAGGATTTAACCTATAGTTTTTTGAGTCAAACTCATTGACCCACGTTTCATGAGTAGTGGTTCACATGAACCCATCTCTCGTGATAATGAATGGTCCATTTAACATTCATTGCATCTAGGTGATGCTCATAGAGGTGAAGCATTGGGCCTTCTCGTGAGGTCACCCATCCCAGTACTACTCTAGCTCAAGCACACTTAACCATGGAGTTTTCCCCAAGGTTAACCCCACTTAGCTTGCAACCCCATTTGAAAAACCTTCAGAAAGTGTTGTGCCTTATGCACCATTCATTATAGATCCCCTTTAGCTCATTAATTGATAAGTAGGAGGTATTTTCCATAGTGTGTCAGATTGTGATATTGCTATCAGGATTCAACCGTGTAGTTTTTCAAGTCAAACTCATTGACCCATGTTTCATGAGTAGTGGTTCACTTGAACCCATCTCTCATGATAATGAATGGTCCACTTATCACTCATTGCATATAGGTGATTCTTACATAGGTGAAGCACTAGGCCTTCCTGGGAGGTCACCCATCCCAGTACTACTCCAGCTCAAGCGCACTTAACCATGGAGTTTTCCCCCAGGTTAAGCCCACTTAGCTTGCAACCCCATTTGTAAAACCTTCAACAAGTGTTGTGCCTTATGAACCATTCATTATAGAGCCCCTTTAACTCATTAATTGATAAGTAGGAGGTGTTTTCCACGTGTCAAATTGTGATATTGCTATCAAGTTTGAAACGTGTAGTTTTTCGAGTCAAACTCATTGACCCATGTTTCACCTACACAGGTCAATGAGTTTGAATAAAAAAACTACATGGTTGAATCTTGATAGCAATATCACAAAACCTAATATGGTATGCATATTGAAGAAGGAATTATATGGATTGAAGCAAGCTCCCCGAGCTTGGTATGCAAGGTTGGATAGGTATTTGATACAACAAGGATTCAATAAAGGTACCACAAATAGTAATCTTTACTTCAAAGTAGAAAAAGATCAAATCTTGATTGTGGTTGTGTATGTTGATGACATAATTTTTGGAGGTAATGAAGCTATTTGCAAGAAGTTTGTAGAAGAGATGCAAAAAGAGTTTGAGATGTCTATGTTTGGGGAGATTAATTTCTTTCTTGGGCTACAATTTAATCAAACAAACAAAGGTATGTTCATTTCACAATCAAAGTATGTCAAAGAAATGTTGAAGAAGTTTATAATGAAAGAATATAAACTAGTATGTAATCCTATGGTTATTGGTTGCAAACTGAGCAAGAATGATGAATCTCTTAAGGCTAATCAGAGCAAGTACAAATCAATGATTGGTGGACTACTATATCTAACTGCTACTAGACCAGATATCATGCATGCAATTTTTCTTGTGGCTAGATTTCAAGAAGATTCTATAGAGTCACATGTTGCAATAGTAAAGAGGATATTCAGATACTTGAAGGGCACTCTGGATTATGGCTTATGGTATCCAAAGGCTACTAACTTCACATTGAGTGCTTACACAGATGAAAATTGGGTTGGTTGTGTTGATGATAGGAAACATACAAGTGGTGGTGCATTCTTTCTTGGATGTAGATTGGTATCATGGCTAAGTAAAAAACAAGATTCAGTTCCTTTATCTATTACAGAGGTTGAGTACATTGAAACAACATCTTGTTGCACATAGGTGTTATGGATGAGACAAACATTGAAGGATATCAGAGTGGTATATGATGAGCCTATTTCTATCTTTTGTGACAATACAAGTGCAGTTAATATCTCAAAGAATTTGGTGATGCATTCAAAGACAAAACATATTTTAATCAGATATCACTTTCTAAGAGAGAAGGTTGTGGAGAATGAAGTGAAGCTTGAATATGTGCCTACAAAGGATCAAATTACTGATATATTCACTAAGGCTCTTCCTAAGGATAATTTTGAGTATCTCCAGGAGAAGTTAGGGGTTATTGCCCCTCCTTCTTTGAACTAGATGCATAAGGAGATGCATCAATCTAATGGATTTCAAGATTCATTCGTTGTTCTGGATTAATGTTAGTGGATACCTCTCAGGGGGAGTAGGTAGTGACATTGTTGGTTGTTGAAGTTAGAAGAGTGTGTGTTGTCATTAGGCAGTGGTTGTTGATTTGGTACAGTTTGGTGTGTGCTCCTAAGTGGGAGTATTTGGAGTAGTAAAGGAAAGATGTTGCAAAGCAGTAGTAAGCAGGTTGTTTGATGTCAAAGGAAGAGAATAAAATAATACAAATATTATGTCCTTTTCCATTTATTTCAAAGGGGAAGAGAGAAACATGTGAAAAAGAACAAGTATTGAGGGGGAGAGAAAATGTAGAGAAAGTCATGAGTATGTTGAGTAAGGGGGAGAAAAGAGAAAAGGAAATAGGTATGGAGCAGAATTGTTGTGTATTTGATGGTTTTTCACATCATTTGTTGTCATCAATGACAAAGGGGGAGATTGTTGCAAGTATGATCAGTTAGTGTTGTCATTGATGTCTATTGTTGGATGAGATTGTTATGTGAGCAGTTGATGTTATTCTTGCTTTGATTAGTTGCATATGTTGTCATTAATAAAGCTATTGGTGTCAACCTCTAATGTTTCTTTTATAAGCCTATGTCTTTGGATGAGGAGGTATTAAATATGATGAGGATGTGTCTCTGGTGCTTGGTTTCCAAGTGCTTTTGAGAAAATTTGATAAAAAGAGGAAATAGTGTTTTGTAGTGGTGTTCTAGGTTATAGAGGTTTGTTCTTGTGTTGTTCCACATTTCTTCTAGGTTGAAGATTTTCCTATGTGATTATGATATGTTTATGAGAGGTGTTCAGAGGTGTTTTATTCAAGAGTTGGTATGTTGGATCGTTGTACAAAAGAAGATGTGTTTGAGGAATATTCTAGATCATGTTCACGTGTGGTGTGTGGCTCACAAGTCATCCTTGGGTTTGAGGAAGCATGTACTTAAAAGTTTAATGGTGTTTAAACGGGTAACAACTGACCTAGTGTTTACATTACATGCAATGGATAAATATTATTTGTAGAAGCATGTGGTTGAGTGGTGTTGTTGATTTGGGTCCCAATTAAGGTTTGATGTGGTTTTCTTTCACTTCTATCTGTCACGAAAGTGTTTTGGTGTCGACCTAATTTGAATTTGCACGTTTGAAGTGTATAGCCGACCTTGGAGAAGGGTTTCAAGGTTGAAGACGGTTTAAGTATGATTTGAGTTGTTTAAGGATGTGAAGATAGATGTGAGAGATGTGAATGATGTGAAGTGCAGTGTGTTAGAGTAAAAAATTGAGTAATGTAGTGCAAGCTTTCATGTGTTAGTTTACTAGATGCAATGAGCAGAAGGTGACTATAATTCTTCAATCAGACTACGCAGGTGTTGATGTCATTGTGGTGGATTCTTTGTTGCATTGAGATGCTTTTCTCTATGTAACATTCCTTCTCTATCTTATTTTCTATTATGGCAGTGAACCTTTTGGCAGTGAGTCTTTCTTCTTTGGGCAATGAGCCCTCTGACAGTGAGCCCTATTATATTTGGTGTTGATATTACTTATATTGTGAGCTAATCCTCACCATGGTTTTCCCCTTCTTGGTTTTTCCATGTAAATCTAGTGTTCTCTTTTATTTGGTGTTGAGTTGTTTCAGTTTTTGTTCTTTACTTTTCATGCTAAATCATCATAATAGATTTAAGGCCATGATTGTGGATCTGAATGTTAATGAGGGTTTTGAATTTTTAAGGTACAACTGATTCACCCCTCATCTTAGTTGTCTTGTGCATTCAACATATGGATCAATTTCCTCATATCCATATAAAGCAATTACCTCTATCTTTTTCTATTTAACATGACCCCTCTATGCTAACTACTCATATAGTAATCCCTCGATTGATGGTTGGGATAGATCCTCAAGATCTTCCCAAACATTTGAGAAAACCTAAACTTATGGAACGTGTTGCTCTTATTCTAAAGAAATGACCATTTAAAGAGTAGATCTAGATGATTCTCCCACTTCTTCCTTCTACCTTTTATTTATTTTGTAAAAACTTTACCCATTTCCTAGATCAATTTTTTGATTTTTCAAAATTTGTTATTTACACAACAATATAATGAGGCCATGGAATTTTAAATTCCCATTTCACTTATTATATCTTCCTATTATAATCTTTAAAGATTCAAATAAATATGTAGGTAGGTTGATATTTAATACAATGTTTTTAGTTTCATTGCATAGGTGGGTCAAAATTTGAAATGTTGGTCCCATTACTATGTTGAATTGACCTTCACATGTAAATAATTTCATTATCTATACCAGTATAGACCTCAAGGGATCATGAATTCTATCTTTGTTGATACCCTTGTCATTCTTGTTCTTGTCTATTACAAGTTGGGGAAGGGTTTCTCCCTCATTCAATTTTTTGTCTACTATATCTTTGTATGTTATATATTTTTCAAGATAAAGATCAATACCCTCTATAGAAATTTTAGATAATTGGGAAATGGTTTTGAAATTGACCTTAATTTTTTTCTTGTAGACCATGGATTTTTTTTCTTGATAATGTTTGGATGAATTCATCTACCAATTTGTATTATATCCTTTGAATATTTGTAGGAAGTTCAACTAGCCTCTTGCTTGGAACACATTAGTTGTTGTCTAATTCTTTAAATTTTTTTAGGAGAATTAGGCTATGCTTTTCTCTTGATGCCCATTATTGCTTATTGGATTCATTGAGGTGAAGAAAAATGATGTTGCAAGAAGGATGTTGTACCACAATTTATAGAGTTTGATGTATAGATGGCTATGGTAGGTAAAAGAGTGGTTAGATAGGAAATTTCAAATAATCGAGGATAATAGAGGTAGCTATACTATTTTGCATTAAGTTTTGGCAATACAATTTCATAATGACTACTTGTGTCTATTTTTCTTTCACCATATTTTTATGCTAGTCAAATCATGGTGACATGATTTATAAATGGTTTATTTATTACTATTACTCCCATCAATTCAAATTTCTATCTTGTAAGATGTTTGACATGTCAATCATGATAAAATTTCATCTTGATGTGTACTTCCAATATTGAAAGATTTTTTTGTACTCTATGCCATAAATATAAAAAAAGATAACTTTATTACACAAAGGTGGAAAAAAATTAAAAAGTATTATCCAAATGTCATTTTAGAGAGATGACATGTTTTCCTTTGGAGTTAAAAATAAGCTTCAAGTTCTTGTGAATGGCTTAAGAATATCATGCTCCAAAGAAAATGGTTTTTTTTTAAGACATCATTGAAAAGATATTTCTGATGGGAACACAAATAATTTTTTGGATCATTGTTGAAAGGACGCTTGTAGAGGAAACAAAAAATATATTTCAGAGCATCATTGAAAGGATACTTCTATAGGAAACACTAACAAATTTCTAGAGCATCATTGAAAGGATATTCTTGAGGAAACACAAATAATATTCTAGAGCATCATTGAAAGGATACTTCTACATGAAACATGAATAATCTTCCTAAGCATCATTAAAAGGGTGTTTTTGGAGGAACACAAAATATTTATTTATACTTTACTTGTTCACTTTTTTTAAAAAATAATTAAGTTAGAAGTGCTTACCTCAATTTTTTTGGAGAAGACTCCCTTCACATAACAGAATACAACATGTTATTTGATCACTTGGATGAATTATTTATTGTTCATTGGTTTTTGACACAAATATAGTATGTGACTATTTACTAGAATTGTATTATCATAAATTGACTTTAGATGTGAAGCTTCATTATTGAATATTTCTTCCACTTCATAAAGTCTTAACCAACATGTTCAAAGTTCCCCTTTAAGGTCTTTATGTTTGGAGTCAAATAAAAATGTTCAATCTTCGATGTGAAACTTTTTTCTTTGATATGAATCCCAACATGTGTCATGTTTCTCTTTGTTGTTGCATTAATTCAATCTATTTTATAGCCTCCATTTGAATCTCATTCAACTCATTCAATTAAAAAACTTGTTCTATTTTAGCTCTATTTAGATCTAAACCCACGTCCATGGATGTCCTTAATGTTTGGAGTTTAAATTCGATAGGTCGGATGAGTTTTTTCCAAAGACCAGTTCATATGGGGTGAAACATGTAGTTGATTTCCAAGTAGTATTATATGCCCAAACGACTTAATTTAGTTTCCTTATCCACTTTGATATGAAGGGCATGCCATTTTTTTCTTTGTTGTTGTATTTGATTCAATCTATTTTATAGTCTCTAATTGAAGCTTTGCCAACTCATTTAGTTGCATGACTTGTTACATTTGAGTTCTATTAGATCTAAACCCACATCCATGGATGTCATTAATGTTTGGAGTTCAAATTCAATAAGTAGGGTGAGTTTTTTCCAAAGACTAGTTCATATGGTGTGAAACATGTAGTTGGTTCCCAAGTAGTATTATATGCCCAAATGACTTAATTTAGTTTCCTCACCCATCTTTCGTACTTTTTGAAAAAAAAAATTAGTGAGAATACTTTCTAACTCCTAATTAGTTACTTCAACCCGATCATTTGTTGGAGGATGATATGGTGATGAATTTTTATTGCCACCTAAAAATGGTCAATGAAGGTTAAAATAACTTTTGACATGAACTAATGTCCTTGATATATTATAATAGATCTTGGTGCTCCAAATCTGAGAAATATTCTATTATAGAGAAAATTTGTAACTTGATCTTCCCTAGCTACTTTGAATGCTTGCACCTTTTCCCATTTTGTGAGATAATTGATACACACAATTATGTATTGTTTCCTTGAGATGGTGAATCAATAGGCCTTATGAAATCCACTCCCCACTTTTCAAATGGTTCTAAGAATACTTGAGGCTAGAGGGGAATTTTGCTAGCAATTATTGGTCTTCCCATTCTTTGGCATCCATCACACTGCTAGACATATCTCTTAACATCCTTGTTCATAGAGAGCCAGTAATACTCGGTGCCTAAATTTTTATGGGAAGTTCTTTTTTATGGAATAATGTCCTCCTAAAGGATCATCATGACAAGGTCACAAAATATTAAAGGTTTAATTAGTTCTTACACACCTGTGAAAAATAAATTAGGTCCACACTTAAAAATAAAACATTAAGCCATTTAAAATTCATGATTTCTCTCACTAATATCCTCTTTTATTTCATAGAAAAATATGGCAGAATTGCTACTATAGCCAAATAATCTACTATATTAAAAAACTAGAGTGTGTACATGGATATAGCAAACAATTTCTCACCTAGTAATTCATCTTTGACCAATTCATGTTCTTTATCTTTGTGATATATATTGGATAAAAAATCAGCTACTACATTAAATTTTCCAAGTTTACCTATTATAGTTACATTAAATTCTTGGAGAAGTAACAACCATCTAATTAGTCATCCACTCACTATAAAATTATTCATTAAGTATTTAATGGCTAAGTGATTTGTACACATAGTCACCTTGTAACCTATAATATAATGGCAAAATTTGTTGATAGTATGCATGACAACTAGAAATTCTCTTTTCATAGTGTATTTCCTTTCTATAGGAATTAATTTTTTTTCTAACAAAGTAAATATAGTATTTTCCTCCATTTTCATCTTCTTATCTTAGATCTTCACCAATGATATCATTCAAACCATTTGTATAAATATAAAATTAAAAAATTTAGTTGGGTCCATGTAATACTAAAAAAATTATCAATTTTTCTATAATGATTTCAAACGAGATTTGGGATTCTTGAGTCTAAGAAAATGGGGGTTACAATTTTGTTGAATTTTTTAATGAACCTATGAATAACCAACATGGTCAAGAAAGCTTCACACATTGGTTTGAATTTTTTGGGCTTCTAAATTTTGTATTATTTTGATCTTTTTAGGATCAACCTTAGTGCACTCAACAGAGATATGATGTCCCAAAAAAATCCCTTGTCCAACCATAATGAGAAATTTTTCATGAGTAAAGGATAATGATGTTCTTAGCATTATTTAAGGGCTTTATCTAAATTTTGAAGCATCTTTTTATAGGTGTTACCATAAATTGTAAAGTTGATCATATAGACCTCTACTAAGTTATTCAAGTTCAATGAAGATGGCTAACACTGCTCTCTAAAAAGTAATTGGAGCATTGTATATTCCAAAGAGAAGGAATAAATATTGAAAAGTTACCCATAGTCAGGTGAAGGTTGTTTTATCTTGATCTTCTAGAGCCACTTTTATTTGATTTTACCCACCTAAATCCATCAAAAAATGAGAAGTTTTGCTAGCTAGATTATCAAGAACTTGATCAATGAATGGTAAAAAGAAATAGTCTCTATAAGTTGCATTGTTGAATTCCCTATAATCCACACATATTCTCCATTTATCACTTTTCTTTAGTACAAATACAAAGGGTGAAACCCATTTTCTATCATAGATTAGATATATGAACCCTATATGTAGAATTTTTTCAATCTATGTATTAACTATCTCTCGAAGTGCAGGGTTAAGCCTACGCTATGGTTGGAGAACTGTTTTGAAATGATTATATAAATATGATGATTGGAAATATTTGGATATATCCCATTCACATCCTTATAATCTAAGGCAAAATCCTTAAACTAATTTACTAAAACATTAAATAATTGGAATTCCTATTGTTCTGTAAGCCAACTATTGATATTTAAAGTTTTACAATGTAATATTATTATTGAATTAGTTCTTGGGTGACTAAAGGAGACCATATAGGTTTCACTCATCAAGGTATTAAGGGAGAAAATATGAAGTTTCATCCTATGAAAGATGGTTCTAAATTTTAAGAAACACTCATTTCTTGGAATTAAATTGGCTAAGGGATAGTGGAATGTTATGAGAAAGTATCCTTTTGTTCTAAAAAAATTCCACTATGCTTGTTAAATAAGGATTTGAAGAGTGTCATTTATTTTAAGTTATCTTCATTATTTATGGGTGAACTATTATTGAACTCTAGATCATTCTCTAATTCATTGTTGTGTTGTTTAATCACAACCATTGCTAAAGAATCCAAAATTTATTATTTAGTAGTCTAAACTAGTTCATCTACCCATATTTGATTACACTTGTTTGTAAATGGTTGGGTGGGAGAATATAAAAATAGTTGTTTACTATTAATATCATTAGCAAAATTATTTCTTCATATTTATGTTCTATTAGGGTTACAACTATAGTTAGGTAGGGTCGTCCCAATGTCAACAAATAACTGCCTTTAGGAGTACATGACTAAATAACCTAAAAATATATAGGGCATTCCTAGGTTTCAACCATGATCAGAATATTTCCAAGAATCCCCTTGGAATGGAAATAGATTTGTTTTCCATCTAAATATTAGTACATGTAGGTTACATGTTTGTTAATGACAACATTTCCATTACATCTACGTTCATGCCATTAATAGTAGCTCCCAAATCCACAAGTTTATTTGGAATTTTAATTCTACTAATGGATATAGTAATCGCAAGACAACTAGGATCACCATACTTGGGTGGAATAAATTCCCCTAAAATGAGGTCGACTTGGTATCCATTAATCTAGACAAAGTTAATCTATTTCTTATTCCTCCCTAGCATTTTTTTGCACAATTATTTAACCAGTTGATTATTTGGGCATTTATTTGATTGCTTGTAACAATGAAAATTTGATATTTAACCATTTGATCTCTTACATAAGATGAGTTTTATTTAGATAAATTGGTTTTGAAGAGAATTTTGGGGTAACTTCTCCAAGTCTCTTTGAAAAAGGGGCTTGTTTTGAAACAAGATGTTATTCTTTAATTCCAAGGTTAACTCTAAAAAAAGATCCAGAGAGGGGTTTGGTAATGTTTTTAGTGGAATAATCTTCTTTTTTTAAATAATTCTCTAAGGAAGCTCTAGAAAGTGAATTTAGAGAATTTTCAAAAGACAACTTTGGGGAGTTTATGAGAAGAGCCTCCAAGGTGGCTTTGAAAGATAATTCTAGAAAAGTGTCAAATGGTTTTTTGAGGCTAATCTCATCAATGGATATTTTATGAGGTTCCCTAGTAGGCTACTAATAATTTTGATTAACATGATTATCTTTATATTTTAATTATTTTTCTTCCTCACCACTTGTTATTTCAATTATGGTAGGTTTACATGATTGATGAATATTTTTCTCTAACCTAAGTTGTACACCTCCATAGTGTATTAGATGTTTTCCTATTTATTTGAGTACACAGGTGCACCCTATCTATTATTATTTGGATTAGTGATTGGTTGAGCTAGGAGTTGAGGTTGTGTAACCTAGTTAGCTTACTATTTATTATGTGGGGGTGGTAGTAGGGATTTTGTTGATTTTGCATGCAATGAGGTCCTTAACAAAATTGGTTATGGAAGATTCCATTATGGTGTAGGTTTTGAGGGTGTAAGGGAGAAATTAAGCATAAGGAAACAACAATGAAATCAAACGAAAGAGATCAAATCAAAGACAAATTCCAACCTACTCATGAAATGAAATTGTAAAGAAATGAATCAAGCAATGCAATCATGAAAGAGAATATAAACTGAATTCATGAATTACAACATTACCATCCCATGTCGAAGTGTATTCGTATCGATGTCGGATTGCTTGGATCAATACAAAGCCTCCATTGTTGTTGCAAAAACTTTGAAAAAGGTGTGTTAATGGTGATCAAAGATGTATGTATTTTCTCTCAAGAATTCAACAGTCAATTCAACATGACCTCTTTACACAAATTCTCTAGATTATCTTATCATAATTTGAGAAAGAAGAAGGTTGTTTTATAGATTTCAAGTTTTCAGATGAATGATCGAGATTCAGTAGTTAAAGATCACGATCAACGGTTGAGAACCTTTGAGAGGAAATAGATTGGTCAGTTAACTCCTCTTATTGATCCAATTAAGGATTTTAATTGGATAATCAGTGGGATTAGATTGGAATGATTGGTGGGATTAAGAAATCAGATTGAGTGGTTAGTGGGATTGAAGAAATCAGTGGGATTGGGAAATAGATGGGTTAGTCAACCAATTAGAGTGAGAAATCAGTGATCTTGATTTACTCAATCAAAAGAGGGTGAGGATAATTAATTAATTGAATAATTAATTAATATTGGAGATGAACGTGCACGTTGATTTTGACTTTAACAAATAAAAATGTATTTGTTTGTTGACCATGTTGAGTGATTTTGAATAATTGATTTAATTATTCAAATTTAGAGAAGAGAAAGTGATTTAATTAAATTATTAATGATAATAATTTAATTGATTTAGATGAATAGGGTATATTAGTGACATAATTAAATAATTGATGTTTATTTAATTAATCAGGAGGAATAAAGCTAGATTAATGATAAAATAGTGAACAAATTAAATAATTAAAGATTATTCAATTAATAGAGGAAAGTAGGGTTAATTAGTGAAAATGATGTGAAATGCAATTATATTAATGATAATGATGTCGATAATGGAAAAATGTAGTTTAGGATATGTGATATGCGTTAGGTCATTTTTACATGTCTATAGAGGGATACCATGATTATTATGATTTATTTAAAGAACATTGTGGATTTGACATTATGTATTTGCCTCTTATGGGGATCCCCAAGAGTAGGTTCCCCATTACTATGGCCCTTGATGTTAAGTCCAAGGTATTTTCCATTGATAATTACTCAAGTTGGGTTGTAGCCACCAAGGTGGATTTAAAGATTGACCATACAAAAAATTGCTTCCAGGTCTATGTCCTACATAATTAACCTCCTCCTCTACTAGGGAAGGATTTTTTATTAGATTTTTTTTTATCATTTAAAGTAATTCACATAGGTTAGTATGGTGGTTTTTATCACATACCTGATAGACATCAATCTTGTCCAAAGAACATTCTCGTAATAGGTGTTTGTTTCTACATCTTAGGTACTAGATGGAGAGTATTTTATAGTTCTAAGCTTTGGTTTGTATTCCATAAAGGGTGGTACTTAATTGAAAAAGAATATAAGTCTTAAAATTTGTTATTTCTTCTCTCGGGTGTTGTATTTCATTGGTCCCTCTCATCATGCAAGATTTCCTAATTCCTCCTCGGGTTTGAGAGTTGTTTCTACAAAGTGTTGAGATCTCAATGAGATCTAATTTGGCTACATCTCCTTTCTCCATTAAATCAAGAGCTCTTCATGCATCCTCATAAATTCCTTTTAAAAATATATTTTTAGCCAATTCAAGAGTCATTAATTTCTCACCATATTATTTTAATACAAAGAGGAACCTATATAGGAAATCTTCCAAACTCTCATCTTCTCTTTGTTTCGAGACAAAATAAATAATCCTTCCTATCACTTATCCTAAAATAATATTGATATTTATCTAGAAATATAGCTTCCATTTCTTTTCAAGTGTTGATTTACCCTAAAGACAAACACATAAACCAACACATAACAATTCTACACTACTAAATTCTTTGAAGTATTTTTAATGAATGAACTTCCTAAGGTAAAATTGCATGGTGTTTTTATTTATATAGAATTTAATACTAGAACACCTATACTAAATAATGCATAGAACAATATATATAGCATTGGAAAACATAAAATAAACTATTTTATGAGTAAAAACAATAATTTATTTCATTTACTAAAGTAGTTACTTCAATAGAAAAATAATAATTCACAGTAACAACAAAAGTTAAACACTTATCTATAAATCATTGTTCTCCTTCCCCAATCAAGTGGCCCTCTATATAGAGGTTTGATCTTCTAAGAAGTCATGGTATTTGTTAGAGCACCAAATTTGCACCCTGTTTGCTAAGCCTTTTTAAAGAACTTAATAGATTTGGACTGGCATTGGACTGCTTTCAAGTTGTGGGTAACCTATTTGAAAGCAGACCTCCAGTGATAAGGGTTGGCTTCCCCTTTCGATGCCACCTAACTACTTGATCTTCTGAGATAAGGGTAAGAGTTTGCATAAACTAAACTTGATATTGAAAATAAACTAAGGTGATACACCAAAACAACCTAGACCTGCTAATAGCCTTGCACACTCAAATTAATATTTCAAAGCTATCTCACACAATTCCCTATCCAATGTAGTTCATGTCAATAATTTATAAAGAGGTCTATAACAATGTTTTTAAAAGGAAAAGACAGATTTCACAATAAATAACACTACTAAACAACACAATTTATAACATGTAAACATACATTTTTTGTCAAATGGATGTATGAAACATGGGACAAGTTGTAAGGAAAATTACTTTTCACAAAACAGACTGATCAACCATTAATGACACACCACAAAACATGAAGAGAAAAGGTAAAAATGCTCCAATCTATTAAATCAAAGTGCTTATTGTATATTAGGTTTGTCTAAGTTACAATGCAACTTCATGAAAAATAACTCCAAGAGAGTAGCTATCCTCCTGCTGAAAAAGAAAGAACCCCCCCTAAAATGACTTAAACAATATAGTTAAGCCAAAACATCCAAAACCCCCACACAAGTGTTTCTAGAAGATCTTGCTCGGATAAAACAGAAATGGCCCCAAAAGAACCTTCTAGAAGTCTCTAAAATGTCCTATACATGGAGAAAAAACAAGCTAAGTCAATAGCCATCCCAAAAGTGTGACAAAAATGCCTCCAGCTGGCCTCCCTCTTCACCAAAATTAGTCAAAATAATATCTCACACCTCCCACACTTCTGCAAGTCATCATTGGTCCTCTTACAATTTTTGACAACATTCCCCATCATGCAATATGTGTGTTTTTGAAAACACATGGCCTTTTAAAGCATAAATATAGTGAATTTTTTAAGTGATTTATAAAACACCACTTAGCAAAACACTTTACAATTAAGCTCAATTTAAAGGGGCCCACCATTTAAAATGTATTACATTTGCATTTGAAAAGCAACTAAAAGTGATTTTCAAATTACTTGCATGATATTCCAACATTGAAAATCAATGCAAACATATAATGATATGCCAAAAGTTTTAAAAAAAGTCTCCAAGGCATGGACTACTAACTCACCACATTCTGCATCACTCAACACATGGCAATATTCACTAGTTTGCAAAAGGTATCATAAGCTCCAAAATACTTGGCCAATATGGCCGACCTCCAAATCTCTTGGAAAGTATATTCCAAGTCACATGATGTTGATTAACAAAAAAAAACAATGCATCACATGTGTTGCATTGACCCACCCATATGTTATATGTTGAAAAACACCTAGCAATGATTGGAAACAAGGGGAATAACCCTAAGGCATAAAATGCCTAAGTGTTAGCATATGAGGTAATGTGGAATTAAGACTTAGCAATTTTTTAAATAAAATGGAAGTCTGAAAGGCAACGAATGCCTAAGGAAATAACATGTGATTTTTGGCCCCCATTGTATTTCACATGTGTTTGATTTTTTTTAAAATAAGGGATAAAAATCCCATCAAAATGCCAAAAGGAAAGATCAAACCCTAATGATCAAAACATACCGACATGAGGGAAAAGGCATCATTTTGTCGATCAAGGAAAATCTAGAACACTCCATGTCGTCATGGGGTTTGGAAACACATAGGAAAATGATGCTATCTTGGTCGACTCTGTCAATTTTTTGACATTTTCTGATGAAAGGAAGCCCGTAACAGCAGGTAAACTGGTTTTCTTGGCACAACTTGTGTTTTTCACATATTTGAGGCCATTTTGAGGGAAAAAAAATCTACAGCCATGAACATATTTCTGACTATTGTTGGTTCATTTCCACTTTTCTGTGGTTTTTTATCTTGTTTAGCTGCCATTGTCAATTTGTGAAGCTCGAAAAAGAGGCTCTCTGTGAAACGAATAAGCTTTGAATATTGCAAAGAAAAGAGCAAAAAACCTTTAGATAAGCCTTCCTTCGACCATATCATTCTGATTTTTGAGCAAAAAAAACCTCATTTCAAGCCCCCAGCTGGTTAATAAAGGCAGAAATTCATTTATTCTACATTTTCTTGTTGAAAGAAGAAAACCCAACTTTTTGTTGTGTTGTTTTGAGGAAGACACAACCATTAAGGCCACGGTTGTAGATAGAAGAAAGGCCTCTTTTCTGTCAGTTTTGAGCTTGAATTTGTAGCATCACTCTTTGATTCACCTTTTAAAAATACTCCAAGTGCTTTCTGTGTTCGAACCCCAAGTGGGTTTTCATGATTTCCTTGAAAAGTTTAGATTTTGTTGTAAAAATGCAGAATGAGTTTGTAAAATGCTCTCCATTTTTAATAGGAAGTAGTCCTGTTTCTCCATTTCTTGAAATCTCAAGTGGGTATCTCGTATTTTACAAAAAAAAGGTCATTTTAACCATGGCCTGTCATAATACATGAAATGGCTTTCATTTTTTGTCTCCTGTAGAACATTCTCCATTTTGTTGCCTCCATATCATATTTTTCATGACAAACCCATATGGGTATTTTTTCAATTTGAAAACAACTTCAAATTCTGTTAAAAAATGATTCAATGCCATTGCAACCTTCCTGTATCTTTCTAATTTCTTCTTTGTATCAACAAATCTAACAACCCAGATGGGTTTCTTGGAATGTAGAAAAGAAAGAACATGTTGAGGCTCGACATCCATTTTTTCAAATTGGGTCTTCTTGTGTTTTCACAATTTCTGCACATTTTGCATTTTGAATCCTTCCTTCAAGGCCATGGCCACTACCTTCCTGTCTATTCCTGTATTTTTATGTGATAAAAAATGCAAGACTATAACAAGAATGAAATTTCCTGAGGGAATATAGTTTAAACAAGAACTATCTCATTCAACTATTCCAGAAGAAAATGCCACATTGTGAATAAAAGTGGTTTGCTAAATGACTCAATGCCATTGCACAACACAGGTTTATGCATCTTTTCCATTCCTTTTTGCATTCTCTTCTTATCCCCGATCATTTACAGGCTGCAAAACTCTTTTCCCCCATTCACAAGACATTGTTCCACTTCACCATAACTTGCCTTTCTTAGAAAGGCTCTCACCATCGTTCACTATGCACATAGTGTGTATCATGACCCCTGTGCTACCATGGTTGTCCCTATCTTCAATGAGATTTTCATACCTGCGTGGTGTTCCATCATCCCTGACTTTTAGCTAACATTGCATGTTCATACTACTGTCGTTGTGATGACTGTAGTTGTTGTCATGTTTTATCATTTGCCTCTTTGATAAATCTGCCCTTCTTATAAGGTTTTTTCTCTAGAAACCCCACTCTTGGCTATGTATGGTGTTTGTACTTTTACTCTTGTAACCAACACTAATGTGGACTGCCCTAACATGTTGTCATTTACCAGATATTATTGGCACCATTATTTCTCATCATGAATGTCCTATCGTATGACCCTGTTGATTGGTGGTTGTCTATGCACTGACCCCCATTCATTTGATGACTATTGATGGTTGTGCCTAGTCATTATGACAATGAGTAGGATTATTACTTATGACTTTCCTGGAATTATCACCGAGAGATACCAATCCACTAGTCTTGCACAACAGTATCATCATACAAATTACAACTTATACTTAAATTCAAACAAAGTTATAAATCTTATTATATGTATTCAAAAAGTTTGTAGAAATGAACATTGTGAAGCTATTTATTATTTCTCCTACATACTAATGCTTGTGATTTAGCATCATGCAGCTTATGCACACTTTTAGTTTATAGTTTCTAACATAAAACCATAAATAGTAAGTCCAACTGTAATTAATAAAATAGTTTTTTTCTTCATTAATAACAAAGAAAGTAGAAATTTGAGGAAATATATGTTCAATAGGAGTCTTCTTCTCACACAACTTTTTATTTCATAGATATAAATCATTGCAAAATATTCAATCACCTTGCCATATGGGGGATGGGTGCAACAAATAGGGTGTACTTTTATGGTTACCAAAATTTCTCCAAAACTATATTTGTGGGAATTTTGGTTTTGCTTTAGCTATGAACATCCATTCCCACTTCCTCCAAAGTCATTATTCTGGATATAGATCATATTTTATTATCTTGTTGTCCTCTACATTACTAACATGTTTTAGAAGTTGCAAAGGTCTTAAAAAATTATAAGTATGAAGTTTTTTATGTCCAAATTTCTAGGGATTGTGCTTATGTTAGAGTTTCAGAGTTTCACTTCCAAGTAAGCCAAGTTAATAAAAAGTTTTCCTTGTTCATTTCTGCTTGTCAGGATATTAGAATTTTTCCCCTCTTGGAGCATCTCATTTCTTCCTCATATTCATCCCTTTTTCCTATCAAATTTTAGAGTTTTTCTTCTTGGCATCCATTTCCTCTAAGCCCCACTCATTTTTGTTGGCTTGTTAGAGTTTCAAAATTTGCCTTACTTGCATGTTTTCCTTTTAACCCCAACTCCCTAATCCCTTACACTAAGTCACCTTTTTGAGTTTCAATTTCAACCATCTCTTTATTGGGTACCTTTTCCATGGTATTCTCGATCCTCGACTTATGATGTTTTCTTCTATACACTTTTTAAAGTCGATGATGTGGGAATAATTGTAATGTGGCATAAGGTATGAAGTATCCTTGAACCCTAATCCATAAAAAAAAATTCACTATAATATCTCATCAAAATTGTAGGTTAAGACATCCTTATTTAAGTACCTCATAAGGGGTACTCTTGAATCCTAATCACCGATATTTCACACTATTACTTTATTAAGATCACAAGTTCAAACCCATTCTTATGTGCATTCATAAAGGTATGTCTTCCTTGTCATCCTTGATCCTCAATACTTGAATCCATGATAATGGTATGAGTTACGAGGTATCCTTGAACCGTAATCCCCAAAACATCAAAACTCTCATGTTTTGCACTATTCACTCCCACCTACCTCCGTACAACCCAAAATGCTAGTAATGACAAGATTGGCATTACAACTACTCTAGAAGGGTTTTTCCTACCCATAACTAATTATCCATAACAAGAGCATAGATTAAAATGTACTTCAATTGTGGAGAATGAAGAACACTATGCCGCTTTCTATGTGATGGTTGTTTATGAAGTGAATGATTTTCACAAAAGTTTGAGGTTACTATTTTGGAGTATTTTATATGATATTAGTTTATTTTACATATAGGATTAATGATATACAATCTTGACTTGATTTCCCCCATGGATTTAGGAAACTAGATGAAGTGATATAAATATGAGTTTATTTGACATCTCAAAGACAATCATTTCCCATTTTCATGTGATTGCAACACTAGGTAATATCTAAGCTTTCAAACCTTGCATTTATAGTTAGAATTAGAGAAAATAATTTTGTAAATCATTAAGAAGTAGCTACCTTGTAGTTGATGTTTGTAATTGGATGTATCCTTATCCAATTGTAAATCTTCAAGAAGATTTCCAAGTGAAGAAGAGTGATAAGTTCTTCCTAGCTTAAGGTTTTCTCTCACCACGTTTATTGGTGTGAATGTAATAAGAATTTGACAAGTGTTGCAACACTTTAATTTATTGTATATTGTTAATTGAAATGGTATTTTTCTTATTTCATGGGATTTTCTAAAGTTTGGAAGGGATTATTAAGTATGACTTGCTATTAATATCATATCTCTTTGTTATTTCTATATGTTGATTATTTTGGTATCTGTGACTTTGTAACCCAATATAAGCTATTGGTCCTAAAGTGTTTTACCCTCCATACGCTTTAAAATTAAAAAAATCATCCATCAACATGAATTTCATGATTTGATGTTATATCCAGGGAAATATCTTCAATAAGCCTTAATAGTTTTTATCTTGATGGATCATGTTTGCATATGTGTATTAGCTTAATATATGTCACAAAAATAGGTCTATTTTGGTTTGGTTATAAAAATTGGGATCAAATCCAACAATTGGATACTACTAGTGATTGCTTATCACATACATATCTTTGTTTGTAATGGAAACCATGTTCAAGATTTCCCTTAGGAATATCATATTGGGTCTAGTTGATCCCAAAGGAAAGGGGGTTTTACCAGCTCTTAGAGATTGTCCTATTATTCCTCTCCCTTTTTTGATGAGCATATTTTTCCACCCTCAAAATCAAAATCGTCTTGGCCTTGACTTGGACGAATCCATCTAGAATTACGATTAATAATTTTGGGACCGAACAAGACTTGCAAGAATTTATTTTTGTATCCAAGTTGAATGATTTTGGGTTGAATGTGACATTTTATAATTTTGGTTCTAGGTTGGTGAGGGTAAATTTTATGGTTGATAAAGGATCTTAGATTGGGATTTAGTTTAAGTTGAATGCTTCCATATTTTGTAACTCAACAAATGTATTTGGAAATTTTGAAAATGCATGAACGTTGTTACACCAAGGTTTGAGCAACATTGGTGAAAAAATGTCTTCATACCCTTATTAATAAAAATATGGTTGATACTTATCAATAGTAGCATAGTGTGATGGTTAAGTTGTGTTTTTGTTCTTGCCATCAAGGTTCAAACCCCATTGGGGTGTTATTGTCGAATGTTTATGTTGGGGATGAGGTCCCCTGTTTGTGACCTCATCAGTTCATAGCTCCAGACCAAAAGTGTTTACCCCTTTTTAAAAAAAAATAAAAAACATATGGTTGATTCTTTTTTGTTTAATTTGCTGAGTATTTGAATTTTTGTGAATATTGTGAGTTTGGAAAATAAAATAGAGCATCTTTTCCCTCTTGAAGTTATAAAGCTAAAATAACATTGGAAATTATTCATTTAGATGTGCTTGGTCGAATGGATGTGGGTTATATGAATAGATATTAATATTATGTTACTTATTGATGATTTATATAGACACACCTGGGTTTAGTTTCTATGTACAAAATCTAAATTTATCTCAAGTTTAAATAATTTAAGGGACTTGTTGAGAAATAAATTGATCAAAAAATAAAGGTGTTGAGAATTGATAATAGTGGTGAATATTGTAGGGATTTTTTTTATTTCTATAAGCATGCAAGTATTGTTTGGTAGATCACCCCTTACACACCACAAAAAACAAAGTTTCAAAGATAATGAACCAAAAAATGTTTGGTATTTTTTATTGAAGGAAAAATAGGTTTGAAGGGGCCTCAAAACCCTTTACAAGAGACTAGATAACAACATAGGCTTAACAAAGAAATAAAACATTCGCCTATGTAAACCCATAACAAGCCATAAATCAAAATAAAATGTAGAAAATTTGAAATAGAGCAGAACAAACTACATATGTTTTAGGGTTTTTGTAGTTTCCATTTTCTACTGATAAAATTATTCCTTTAGTTTGAAAAATCCCATCAAATATTTTTTCTTTCCCTCAAAGGATTTCTTCTTGCTTGCATGAGTCATAGTACTAGATCCAATGTGATCCCTTTTACCATAATTATCTATTATCCACAACTATCCTTCATGGAGGTCTTTGATTTTTTTTGTAAGGATATATAATACTAGCAGTGTTATTCTAGATAACACATTTTCTCACTGAAACCACATTCTCCAAGTTGTCATTAAAGGATTTCAATTATTTTGCTAGGCCATTGACCCTATTGTTGATATCCATTTTCCAAATTTTCATAGCCACCATATCTACCTTAAACTCATTTTTTTAATTTGGACAAATCCTTCTCAATTTTCTCAATTTTGGGATCACTTTCCATCCTTGCAAAATAATCACATCTTTTTCCTCTGAGATATGGTACTGTCCACAAAATTTATTGTAAATATTGTCCAATTTGATGTTGAGACATTTTATCTCAACATAAAATTATTTCTTCATAAGATTTTGAGAGGATACAACCTCCTTCACCATACCCATATAGGTAAGAAACCTTATGTTTCACATTTAAGGGTATTTGGTTGTGAGGCTTTTATTCATGTTCCTAAGGAAATATGATCTAAATTGGATCCAAAATAATATGAATGCCTCTTTGTTGGTTACATTGAGAATGTAAAAGGTTATAAGATTTATAATCCACTAACCTAGAACTTGATCTATTTTAGAGATGCATTTTTAAAAGACTTTAGAGTGTTTTCAATTATTGTAAAGCTAATATAAAAATAAGGAAATAACATAGTGCATTTTGAGACTAAGGTGAAAAAGAAGGAAGACACACATATTGAAGAACAAAATTTTGGATTAGAGGATGGAAAGGAAGAAAAGGGTTTAGATAAGACTTATGAGCAAGATGAGTGGAAGGAACTTGTAAATGAAAAAACATATCCCCTCAATCTATCTTTGAGATGATCCATAAGACAATGAAACATTATTTACAAGGAGGGTATTTCTTTGGAGGATAATAAATCTTGGATGTAGGCCATGAAGGAGGAAATGTGACCTTAGATATATGTTACACCTCATATCTAATTAGTTTTCCTAGGGGAATAAAACACATTGATTACAAATGGGTGTATAAAAAGAAAACATGAGTAGACAAAAAAATTAGAGAGTACAACGCCATACTGGTAGTTAAGGGCTACTGCCAATGAGAAGGAGTTTATGTTGGTGAAATTTTATTTGAAGTTTTTATATTATTTTTCATTAGATTCTTATTATCTATTGTTATATCTTATGATTTTGAGAATGATCAAATAGATGTTAAAATTTATTTCTTACATGGGGATCTTGAAGAAAAAAGTTATATGCAATAGCCTAATGGCTATGTGGTAAAAGAAAAGAAACAATTAGTTATAGGTTAGCATAATCATTATACGGTCTAAAATTGTAAGTGCCCAAAATTATATAGGCCTACATGATAGTCCAACAATTAGTTGACAATATAGTTGATGACCCACATGGTGTAAATATTTTTTTCTCAAATCATCTTCATGGAAGTCCTATTTGTGCCTTTAGGACCTTCCCCTTGTGTTTTTTAATCCTCGTAACCACATGCCTACCTTGCATGCTTTCTCCCCTCCAAAACTACTATTTTACACCTTCAATTATAGACATACCCAAGCAACTTAGGTTAAGTTGTAGGGTTGCTTGGGTGACTTTCTCTAGTAAAATGGGTGAGCCACCTTATCAAATGAGGTGACTTTTTTGTGTTTGGTTGCATGTGAATCTTCTAGCTCATATGGTTTCTATTATAGTTTTTCCTTTAATTAACAATCCTCTTGAGTTTTTTTGACACCAATTACTCCCCCTAATTGTTGCTCCTCTCATTAGGTGATTGTCATATCCTATTGATTTATTTATTTCCCTACTTAAACACCTCGTCCCCCATGCATTGATATAAGATAATAGGAGGAAATATTTCTTGAATTTGGTAGCCTCTATATGATTTTACAGGGAAGCTCCATGTCTTTTCCTCTTTGAGTAGGAATAAGATTCCACCTTCAAAATTTTGCAATCCTACCTTTATGGAAAATTTAAAATTCACCACATCATCTTCTAGGTCCTAAGCCTCCTTGTACACTGCTTAAAACTTCTAAATCTTCCATACCATTCCAAACTAATCTCCTACCCCTCTTATACATTTGATCTTCCCCTCCATCAAGAAGAGTACATTGAAACTAGAGGGGAGAAGACACAACAATAAAATTTAGATCCTTTGAGGACATAAATGATGAGAACTTCAAGGAAGCTTCTTTCAAGCTTCAAAAGGTTTCCTAATTTTAGTTAATCTTGTCGAAGTATTTAATTACACAATAACTTAAAGTAGTAATTATATCATCAAAATTTCCTAAGGACTATAGCATTTTATTATTGCTTCTTGGTCATATTAGAATTTATTATTGTTTTCTTAGATCAAATAAAATTTAAATGATATATAGATTAAAATCATATAAGCCACTTTTATTTGATCTTATTCAAATCAATATTTTTATCAATTCAAAGCATGTGAACAAAGATTCATTCTTCTTCAATGTTTAAATTGGAACTTGTCTATTTCATTAAAAAAACTACAAAAGCACATTAATTCTTTCATTTATTCGTTAATTAATTCATTTGAAACTTTTAACTCTGCAAAATAACAAAAAAGATAGTTCTTTGCATACATCTTAGTATTACATCCGTATAAAAAGAAAACATAAATAGTTAGGCTTATTTATAGGTTTTGGAAACCTCTTCAACATTTTAAAATAAGTCAAAACCCAACAAATCAAAGAAAAATTAATAAATTCAATGAGCTAAGAAAATAGAACATCAAATAGCTTTCATCCAAGTAAAAACAAACTAACTAATTGAGGCCACTCTTTTAAGTTTTCATTCCTGCATCACTCAAATTTACAAGTCCAATGTGTCCTAAAGTTAAACGTAAACTAGATTGAGGTAGTTTTAGATGAGATTAGAGAAAATACACTAAAAGAAGAAGCACCAACAAAAGAATAGGCTCAAGAACAAGCAAATATCCTTAGATAAATCTAGGAGGCTAACAAAAGTAGGTATGTGATCTAGAAAAAATATATATGATAGAACTAGTCCTCTTGGAAGAAATAGTCAAACTAAAGGAACACCTTTATCTCTTCACCAAAAAAAGCTTAATAAAATTAGAGCTAGTGGTTCACCTAGTCAAATGAGAATCACAACAACTATACCTCTCCAACAACTTACAAGAGAGCATCTTAACACACCACCATGAACACCTCACAAAAAAAATATAGTTTTCTATCAAACATTCCTTTCTTGTGGAGTTAGTGTGATAGAGCTTCCAAAATCCTTGTAAAATTTCGAGCAAATCATGACTTGGATCATGATTGTTAACCTTAGTGCCTAAGGATGGATTAAGGGTGTGACCTAGAAACCCTTACCTTACTGGTTTATCTAAAACCCTTTGGCATTTTAATTTTTCATTGACTTGTTTTAGCCGGTCGTCGGTCGAATTAGTTATCACTTGAGCCTCTGAATGCGTATATTTACCAGCCCCTTTTTTCTAGGAAATACGGTCACCCACGCATTGTCCTGCGTCAAATATCCATAAAGTTTTGTGAAATATTTCACTCCAAAAGACTTATGTTTAAGTCATTTTCCTGAGGGTCAAAATATCGTTAGCCTAGTCATGGCCCCATTTTAAACTAACCTTTTGGCATGTGCAGAAATCCCGCCCGTTGGATTTGGAGATAAGATCTCAGCCGTTGATCGCACACCGCATAGGCATTAAAGAATAGTCATCAGAAGATGTGCGAGGTACATGATGGTTTGACGCGTCTCCTTTCCATGGTGGGAACCGATCCTTGTCCAAGCACTCAACAATCGATGATTAAGAGATCGACGGTTGTTATGCAGAGTGAAAGTTGAATCTTGGTCATCCATTGCACACCTTGTGACATTTAATTAATGCCCACTGGAAGCTTGCGAGGTACACAATTGAAGGACGCATGGAATTCCTCAACCACTATGAAGAGTGTGGTAGAGCCCATGGACAAAATGGCGTGGCTCCCAGTCAGTAAGTTTTCTTTGGCCAAAAATTGGCAAGCCACCATTTCGGGATTTCAAACTTGGTTTCACTCAATCTAGTCTGTTCAATCTTCCATCTCATCTGGTGATCGACGACCAACATTTAAAAACCAAAAATAGGCATGTGATAGCCGTTTTGGCTTCGCAAGGAGTATGCATTAATGACCTGTGTTCTACAGGAGTGATCAATTTGATCCTAGTGCATGTGGGGAATTAATTTCCTGTCATCATTAAGAATGATACACAAATTTTCATGTACCTGGCTAATTAACCAAAGAGATGTGGATGCTAGTGGGTGATCGCTTGCTCGTTCGTGCGACTTTCACCAAGCATTGATGATTAGCATGCCTAATTTACTTATTAAATGAAGGTTGATGGCCTTTGTTTTCACCACTGTAATTGAGAGTGTGAATTTTTGAATTCCAGAGGAGTGCTTTGTGTTTATGAAGCTACATTTTCAAGGAAGATGAGTAAGCCTGCTACTTATGTGTTATCGTTGCAGAGGTCTCTGAGGTTCAATGTGCAAAAATCTCACAATGATGTTCCAGAATATGAAAAGAATGTGCCCAAAGCTACTTCAACTCTAAAGGAAGAAGGCAAGGAGAACGTCTATGGTGATAAGTCCACCAATTGCTACTAGAAGTAGCCATAGGTTGAGAAGCTGAGTCGTGACCATAGAAATGATGGAGGCTAAAGGTAAGGAGCCTGCAAGATTTGTACAAGGAATGCAAAGAAGGGTAAGATATGGTTGAGCTTCCTTTGGATGATAGAATTCCCCCATTCTCGTTACCGATAGTTCCTTGGACAATGAGATCGAAACAGATTCAAGTTACCAACGATACGTCATGGTCCTGAATCAATTGGTAGCCCTAGGGGAGGAAGTAATATCAGTTGCCCTAGTTTTTGTAAAGACTCCGAGCGGGCGTGATTACTCTATGGCCGGTAAGGATAAAGATGAAGAAGGGGTGGTTGTTTCTCCTCTTCCTTCCACAAAAACACGAAGTGGGCAGGTTTACCGTGGCTTTGGTGTCGGTGCTTATTCTGGTTCTGGGTGATGGAGGTGGTGTTTGGGTCCTAATTTTTGTTGTGATGATGATATTGTTGTGGTGGCTTTTCTTGCATTCTCTGTGTATGTTAGTTTTTTGTCTTCATACTGACCGTGGATGCTTGGAGCTAATATTTTGAAGACTTTTGTTCGACGCGGGTATGGAATGTAGTGCCTAGTTGGTGGTTAAAGGTAACTTTTGGCAGCATCAGCCTGTCTCTTTTAATGGTGGTTATGAATTTTGTTTCCCCACTCCAGCAAATGATTGCAGGAAACCATGTAGGGAATTTTTGAAATGAAATTGAAATTTGGGCTGAAATGATATCTTTGAAATGTAACTGTAATGAGCCTGATGCTTGTTGCTCCCTTAGTGTATAAAAGGGATTTCAAGGCTCATTATAGAGGGTTTGATTTTGAGTCCAGTACATGGTCTGGGTAGAAGTGAAGTACATAAAGGATATACTGTAGAAAGTCAATGAATAGAATAGTAGAATTGTCTTGGGTTTAAGTCTTATATGTAGTAGTCTTAAATTAGTTTTATACAAGTTACAGATATCGAAACAAATCTTATCTTTGGAACACATACTCTCCTTTTGTAAATTTTTGCAAGTCATAAATGAAAATATCAAGGGTACTATCATTTATCTTCAAGTGTTCAATTGAATGTGTGTCCTTATTTCTGCTTTAACTCAAAGAGTTGATTAAATGCTTGAACAGGGTCACAGATTTGTGAAAATTTGCATAGGATCTTATAAGAAGTTATGTTTTAGACACTGTGAGTTTTCAGATTGCAAGGCATTGTGAAAATAGTCCACCATTATCTGAGTTAAATAACTCGTGTATTACTGGTTATTGCATATTCGACTCCACTGCCCAATTGATGAAGCACTGGTCTATTTATTAGGATTTTTTGCAATTGAACTAGCTGATAATTTATCTGACCATGGATTTAGAATAAGAACACAATTCACTTAAAATCTTTCAATTATGGAGCAAGAATTTGAAATATCTCCTTGTTCCTAGTAAGTAGATAATAATTTACTTAAAGATCAACCAAATCTTGAGTGAGTTACATTTATTTGTAAAATGTAGGAACTAATTTGTGCATAGAAGTGTTCTCCATCAAATAGATCATAATGAACAAAATAAGGAACACCTCCTAGGTCCCACGGAGCCTAAAGTGAAGGAGTAAAGACCCTAGAGTCCTTTACTCATTATGTTGGCCATTCATCTTGAGGATTCTTGATTATAGGGGTTGTCTACACTTTAGATAATTCTAAGGGTGTACTGGAAAAAACACCAACAAAATGGCGACTCTACTAGGGAAAAGAAAAGAAATATCCATTTGCATATAGTCAATTGTTTGGTGGATCTGAACATCTTGTTCAGATAATTGAGAAGTTCTTGGACTTGGAAAAGGTTTGATTGTAGCAAAGATCGAAGGACTTGAATGTGACTCCACTATTGGAGAAGACCTTGAATGAGATTTACTCTTGAAGGAACTTCATGCTGTTGAAGTCCATTCCTCTATGAAAGGAGATGGCGACTTTATCTAAAGAACCAGTTAAATCGTGAACAAAATCTCTAGATAATCAAAATTTGTGGTCAGGAAGAAAGGGTAGACAGTTGCTACAAGTTCCATGTATTCTCATAAATCTAAAGAAAGCATTATTTTGTTTGAAAGCAAATTGTGAGAAATATTCTATACTTGCGATGTAAATGATTCCCTATTAGGTGAAGTAGCACTAGATGAGGGAATAATAATGGTAATTTAGCATGCCTTTTGAATGTGAATTGAAATTTGTGCATTATCATGAAGAAGCATGTTGTATTGTAAGATCTTAAGCAAAATTTATAAGAGGATTGCATTGTAAAGGCTTAGGGTCATAATTGCAAAAGGAATTTGTATTGCTTTGTGTAATTGCAAAGCAAATTTTTTAATCCTCTTTCAAGGTGTGAGGATGCATTGTCAAGCTACACATCCTGGTGTGGATGTGAATTTAACCATGCATAACGGACAACCTTTGTTATGTCAAGGATATTTAAGTACCGAGAGGTATAAGGCCATAAATTTTGGTAACATTTGTGGTTACCCAAATGTTGTACCACCTAAGATCAGAGATAGGATACCAAGATTTAATGGTGAAAATTTTGAATCAACAAGCAAACATTTGCAAGAGTTTGTTGATGTGATGGGTGATTATGAATTGTACTTTGAAGATGTTGTCATGAAATTTTTTGTTCAATCCTTAAAGGGAGATGCTAGAGACTAGTTCTCATATTTACCAACATATTCCATACATTCATGGGATGAGTTTAAAGTAGTGTTCATGGAACAATTTGGTGAAAGGATAAATCCAATCCTAATTAGAATAAAATTCATGAGTATGGAGAAAGAAAAATATGAGTTAGTTCCTTCTTTCAATCTCATATTTTCAAAGACTATAAGGGAGATCCCTGAAAGCATAAGACCAAATGAAGCAGAATGTTTGGTGGTGTACTTAAGTGCATTTGATAAAAATATGAGTTACCTATTAAGAGACAAAGAGCCCACAACATTGCATCAAGCATATCAAATTGCTATAGATATTGAAAACAATTTGAACTATTCAATGATGAAGGGATATTCAGCCACCAATGCTGGTCATCCTAGTACATTTCATGCAAATACAACTAGTGGATCAATTAGTAGAAATTTATGCCAAGATGACAAGGCTCCTACTATTCCAATTTCCCCATCACCACAATATGAGAATCATGGTGTGCTCCAAGTGAAATGCTCACAGGATCAAAGAAAAGTTGATCAGGTGTCTTTAATTAAGAGATTTTATGAGATGAAAAGGTGTCAGGAGGAATCACCTTATGATTTATTCTCTAGATTTGTGGATACTCTGTTGGAAGTACCTAAAAATTCTAGACCAGAAGACTCAATATGTATTGATCTATTTTGTGAAATATATCAATCAGGATTGAGTACTTTACCAAAGGAATTGAAGCCTCACAATTTGAGCCAAGTAATTGATTGGATAAGGATTGTAGAGGAGGATATGAATGGCTACACACAACATATATTGCTACAAAGTGTTAGTGGTGACTGCCTTGTGGAGGATTATCAGAAGACAACACAAACAAGTGGAGAGAGTGTATTAGAACATGAAAATTTATCTTGTTGTGAGGGTGAATATAATGATTGTAATCAGTTTACAGATGACATACCTGAAGTTCATTATAGCAGTGATGAAGATGAAGATATACAAAATGACAATAGAGGGGATATACCTGACTTGCATCCTTGGGATGTCTTGGATGGTGAAGAGTTGGAAGAGTTACAAGATATTGTCCTATCCCATGACAGCTTCTTCAATAGTGGTTCTAATGTTGATGATACTATGTCAATAACCAATGATCAAGGTGTTGAAGGTGAAGGTTCAGACATTCACCTAGAGGAACCTAAGTGCGGTCTTAGTATTGATGGGTTTTCATGTTGTGACAGTTGTGATGGCATTGAGTTGCATCATTCTTTTATTGAGTATGACTACCCTTATAAAGTGGAGATTGAGTCCTTGCCTTCAAGGAAGAATGTTGATAACAATGAGAATGTTTATTTACTTGGGAGGAGACAACTTGTTTCATGTGAAGAGTTCCTAGAATGTAAAGCAATACTGCCAGCTAAAAATGAAGAGGATGAGAGTGATTTTGTATGCTATTCAATTGATTATAATGATTTTGGTTATGATGATGAAGTACAAGATTTAGATAATCATGTTGAGAAGGCAGGAGATTCCATGACAACAATGGAGATAATGGATAATCCTTTATTCAATGAGCCCCCATCCCCACCATGTAATAGGAGTGAGGAGCTTTATTGGTGTAGAGATAATCCACTTTATGAAAATTCTGATGATAAATTTGATGTATAGTTAAGACATAGTTGTGAGAAAGCAAAGCAATACATTGACAATTTATTTAACGGTGGTGCTTATGATTCCTTTACATTTGGTATTGATGTTGAAGATGAGACTAAGGATTATGAGGATATTAAAGTTTTTGAATCTTTCTACCAAGAATATAGTTGCCCTTACAATAGTGATCTAGAAGTGTTGCAGTCATATGAGGGATACAATGGTGCAATTATCTATAATATTAATTGTTCACCAGGGGATGAACAAATTGCACCTGAAGGATATGGGAAAGAAGATTTGGGTTTTTCATCAATGAAGCATGTTACTGGAGTGAATGATGAAGAATGTAACTCAGGTTTGTTGTTAATTGAACATGATAGTTGCTCACATGGTGAAGAATTTGAAGATAAGGGTGTCATTGTCCATGGTGACAATCCTAACTACAGTGCTAGTATTGAGGGAAATGTAGATGAACATACCCATGTTCCTATGGTACATGGTTGTGTGCTTGAAATAGTGGCTGAACTGGTAGCCATACATGATAATAGGGATGACATATACATGGATGATCAAGTTATGCACCCGGATGGGTACATTGGTCCTGGAGCAGCATTGTTGCATGTTGATGAGGGGAAAAAATTTGATGAATCTTCAGATTGTGTTGATATTGCAGGATTGTTTGATCTATGTGAAGAGAAACTTAGGGATGTAGATAGCATGAAGTATGATGTTAATCAACATGAATGTTTAGTTGAATTATTTGTTGATGCCCCTCATCTTCTTGGCTTAATTATGGACTTGTTCTCACCCAATGAGAATAACACCCATGTAAAGCAGAGTAAAGGTTCTCCTGAATCCGTATCTTTTCCTTCTAATACATCAGGTCATTGTTGGCCCAACATGCATCAAAGTGTTTATGAAGGATTTTAGTTTGATGTGCAAATTGAATGTGATGTCCACACTCATGATCAATTGGAGTATGAATGTTTTACTTTTCCAATTCAATTAGATGAGCCTATGGTGGAACAGGTTAGTGAATAGGAAAGTGTTACAACAAGTGGGATTGATGGTGTCAATTATGATGATGTTGATTGTTCAAAAATGCTTAATACACATGTTGATCCATTACAAGTAGAACAGGACAAAGTTTTTGACAGAGGAAAGAATTAGTCCTAAGTTCTTTTTGGGGGCCATAGGCCTCAAATTTGAGGATTGAAGCCAATTGAATGAAAGTGGCTTCTGAGAAGACAAATTGCATAGTATAGTTTTGTAAATAATGTACAAAGGTTTGGTGTGTTTCTTTTCGATTGTGTTTGCTTCCCTTGTCCAGGAAAGCTCCTGGGTTTTTGTGTTTTTTCCCTGGTCTACTTCAACCCGAGATCTGGATTCCCACTATACCCACAGGGGGTATGCATCCCTGAGCATGAGCCACTGATAGAGCTTCCAAAATCCTTGCAAAATTTTGAGCAAATCATGACTTGGATCATGATTGTTAACCTTAGTGCCTAAGGATGGATTAAGGGTGTGACCTAGAAACCCTTACCTTACTCGTTTATCTAAAACCCTTTGGCATTTTAATTTTGCATTGACTTGTTTCAATCGGTCGCCAGTCGAATTAGTTATCACTTGAGCCTTTGAATGTGTATATTTACCAGCCCCTTTGTCTAGGAAAGACGGTCACTCGCGCATTGTCCCGCGTCAAATATCCATAAAGTTTGGCGAAATATTTCACTCCAAAAGACTTATGTTTAAGCCATTTTCTTGAGGGTCAAAATCTCATTGGCCTAGTCATGGCCCTGTTTTAAACTAACCTTTTGGCATGTGCAGAAATCCTGCACATTGGATTTGAAGATAAGATCTCGTCTGTTGATCGCACACCATGCAAGCATTAAATAATAGTTGTCAGAAGATGTGAAAGGTACGTGATGGTTTGATGCGTGTCCTTGCCATGGTCAGGCTCGATCCTTGTCCAAGCACCCGATAATCAATGATTAATAGATCAATGGTTGTTATACAGAGTGAAAGTTGAATCTTGGTCGTCCATCTCACACCTCATGGCATTTAATTAATGCCTGTCGGAAGCTTGCGAGGTATGCGATTGAAGGACGTGTGAAATTCCTTGACTGTTGTGAATAGTGTGGTAGAGCCCGTGGATGGAATGATGTGGTTCCCAATCAGCAAGTTTTTATTGGCCAGAAATTGGCAAGCCACCGTTTCAGGATTTCAAACTCGGTTTGACTCAATCCAGGTTGTTCGATCCTCCATCTCATCTAGAGATCGATGACCAACATTTAAAAACTAGAAATAGACATGTGATAGTCGTTTTGGCTTCACAAGGAGTATGCATTAATGGTGTGTGTTCTACAGGAGTGATCAATTTGATCCTAGTGCATGTGGGGAATTAATTTCTTGTCATCATTGAGAATGATACATAGATTTTCATGTACATGGCTAATTAACCAAAGAGATGTGGACACTAGTGGGAAATCGCTTGCTCATTCGTGCAACTTTCACTGTGAATTGATGATTAGCACACCTAATTTACTTATTAAATGAAGGTTGATGGCCTTTGTTTTCACCACTATAATTGAGAGTGGGAATTTCTAAATTCCAAAGGAGTGCTCTATGTTCATGAAGCTACATTTTTTAGGGAAGATGAGTAAGCCTGCTACTTTTGTGTTATCGGTGCGGAGGTCCCTGAGGTTCAATGTGCAAAAATCTCACAATGATGTTCTAGAATACGAACAAAATGTGCCCCAAGCTACTTCAACTCTAAAGGAAGAAGGAAAGGAGAAGGTCTATAGTGAGAAGTATACACCAAATGTTGCCAAAAGCATCCATAGGTTGAGAAGTTGAGTCATGACCACATAAATGACAGAGGCTAAAGGTAAGGAGCCTATAGGATTTGTACAAGGAATGCGAAGAAGGGTAAAATATGGCCGAGCTTCCTTTGGGTGGCATAATTCCCCCATTGTCGTTATCGATAGTTCCTCAGACAGTGAGATCGAAACAGATTCAAGTTACCAACGATACCTCATGGTCCTGAATCAATTGGCAGCCCCAGGGGAGGAAGTAATATTAGTTACCCCAGTTTCTATAAAGACTCTGAGCAGGCATGATTACTCTATGACTGGTAAGGATAAAGATGAAGAAGGGGCAGTTGTTTCTCCTCTTCCTTCCGCAAAAACACGAAGTGGGCGGGTTTACTGTGGCTCTAGTGTTGGTGCTTGTTCTGGTTCTAGGTGATGGAGGTGGTATTTGGGTCCTAATTTTTGTTGTGATGATTATATTGTTGTGGTGGCTTTTCTTGCATTCTCTGCATACATTCATTTTTTTTCTTCATGCTGACTGTGGATGCTTGGAGCTAATATTATGAAGAATTTTGTTTGACACGGGTATGGAATGCAGTTCCTAGTTGGTGGTTAAAGGTAAATTTTGGTGGCATTGACTTGTCTCTTTTGGTGGTGGTTATGAATTTTGTTTCCCTAGTTCAGAAAATGATTGCAAGCAACCATGTGGGGAATTTTTGAAATGAAATTGAAATTTGGGTTGAAATGAAATATCTTTGAAATGTAACTATAATGAGCCCGATGCGTGTTGCTCCCTTAGTCTATAAAAGGGATTTGAAGGCTCACTACAAAGGGTTTGATTTTGTGTCCAGTACATGGTCTGGGTAGAAGTTAAGTACAAAAAGGATATATTGTAGAAAGCCAATGAATAGAATAATAGAATTGTCTTGATTTTAAGTCTTATATGTAGTAGTCTTAAATTAGTTTTATACAAGTTATAGGTATCAAAACAAATCTTATCTCTGGAATGCATACTCTCCTTTTGTAAATTTCTACAAGTCATAAATGAAAATATCAAGGGTATTATCGTTTATCTTCAAGTGTTAAATTGAATGTGTCCTTATTTCTGCTTTAACTCAAAGAGTTAATTAAATTCTTGAAGAGTGTCACAGATTTGTGAAAATTTGCATAGGATCTGATAAGAAGTTACGTTTTAGCCACTATGAGTTTTTCAGATTGCAAGGCATTGTGAAAATAGTCCACCATTATTTGAGTTAAATAATTTGTGTATTATTGGTTATTGCATATTCGACTCCAATGCCCAATTGATGAAGCACTAGTCTGTTTATTAAGAATTTTTGCAATTGAATGAGCTGATAATTTACCTAACCATGGATTTAGAATAAGAACACAATTCACTTAAAATCTTTCAATTATGAAGCAAGAATTTGAAATATCTCCTTGTTCTTAGTAAGTAGATAATAATTTACTTAAGATCATCCAAATCTTGAGTGAGTTACATTTATTTGCAAAAGGTAGGAACTAATATGTGCATAGAAGTGTTCTTCATCAAATAAATCATAATGAACACAATAAGGAACACTCTCCTAGGTCCCATAGAGCCTAAAGTGAAGGAATAAAGACCCTAGAGTCCTTTACTCATTATGTTGGCCATTCATCTTGAGGATTCTTGATTATAGGGGTTGGCTACTCTTTAGATAATTCTAAGGATGTATTGGAAAAAACACCAATATAGTGAACATATTTTTGTGATCCCCACTCAACATGATGATACTGTTGTTATTACAAGATTCTCTTTCCACACAAAGGTATTCCCTCAAATTTTCCCTTAGTTGTTTAGCTTTTTCCACTAGAGCAAGAATGATTTGATTTATGTGAGCAACAAGGATGCAACACATGTGTTATTACAAGTCTACCTCTTTCACTTTTGTGGCATGAGCAACTTAGAGTATCATAAAAATAGTCACCTCAAATATGGTATTGAAAGTTTGATGTTTATGCTTTGAATTAGATTTTTGTTAAGAGTGAAGAAGATCATTTGTTTATGCTATATTTTTTTATGATCAAATTCTAATCACTTTCTTGTATGTGGATTGAATGTTGTCCATTATTAACAAGGGGATGATCAAGGAGGTAAAAATTAGCTTTCTATTATGTTCAATATGAAGGATTTAGGGACATAAATATATTATTGGAATGAAGATCAATGAGAACCATGTACATAAAAAATATTTAGTTAAGTTAGAGTAAGTGCATTGATACTATTTTTTAGAGATTTTCTATACAAGATTGTAAAATAATTAATATTTTGTTGCTAGTTGGTCCTAAGATTTGTTTAGGTATGTGTCCTAAATCAGATGCCAATTTTAAGGATATGTCTAACATGCCTTATGCTAGTGTTGTTGGTAGCCTAATGTATGCATTGGTTTGCACTAGATTGAATATTGTCCATATAGTGGGTGTTTTTAACATGTTTTCTAACCTTTAAGAAGCAATGGAATTATGTTAATAAGGTGTTTATATATTTTCTACTTCTAAGCATAATTTCATTTAGAAATAGGTCCAAACAATGTATAGTTCACATTTTTATGCTCTTTTGAGTCTTTCTAGTGGACTTTGGCTTGATTTTACCTAGGTTTAATGTTGTAATGTGGTCAACACATTCACATTAGGTCTTAGACCCTTATGAATCATTAAGACTTCTAGGTTGTCTTGTAAAGGTGTTGTGAAGTGTTGTAACCCACTTTCACACTTTTCTAGGACCCTTTCATCATAATTCACTTAAATAACCTCTTTTTATCACTTACCAAGTCTTATTTTAAAGTGTTGTGAAGTGTTGTAACTCACTTTCACATTTTTCTAGACTTGTCTTCACTAATTCAACCCTTTCTCATGTTTAAATGACCCCTTAATGCACTTTTCGGTCGTTTACAAGTGTGTTTTTGAGGATATCCCCGTTGGACAACTTTTAATGCTCCATAATTTTGGACACCCACTTAATTTGCTTTAGTGGGATTAATTCGCCAATAGGGGAGACTTAGTCCTTTTTGGCACAAAACTCAAAATAATTTTAAATTTCTAGCAGGAATTTGTCCTCTAACCCTTAAGGTTGGCCTGTGATGTGTTACTTTTGGGAAATTTTAGTAAAATCAAGTATAAATGAGGGTTTTTTCCCTCATTTTACATCTCCTACACTCTCCTAGTTCACAAGCAAATCAAGCATTATCAAGTCAATTCATTGGAGCAATTCATTGCATATCTTCAGATTTTGAACATCAAAGGTATGGTAAGTTTATGAAATTTGCATGTTATCTATTTATCATTCTCTTTTCATTTCATTTCATTGTTTGGGGTTTGATTACCAAAGTGGGGTTTGACCAAGGCAAACCCCTATTATCTAACCCTCAACCATTTTTCCCCTTTTGCATGTGTGTTTGTAGAATTTTGTATGAAAATTTGTCAATCAATAGGTGTTAAAAAGTGATCAAAAAGTCTACAAAGTCAATCAAGTCAACACATCCCTAGTTCAAGCTTGGAGAGGCTTTCTACCCTGTTTTTTGTAGAATCAAGTGCGAACACCTGATAGAAAAGAAAGTGCAGACCTGAGACTACAAGATTTTGTCCCAAATTTCCCAAGATTTGTAGGAGGACTAAGTCACCACTACTGGTGGATTAGTCCCACTTCCAAGCCTGAAAAGTAATTTTGACATTTTTGGATACCCATTTGGCAAATTCTTGTTCCGACAAAGTTTCCTGAAACTGAGACTAAGTTGCCCAACCTGGCGTAAGTGTCCCAATCAGCATTTTCAACCAATTTTTTAGGATTCCAGAATCTCCCAACATCAAGCTTTAGATTCTAGGTGCACCTCTTTCATTTTGTTCTGTTATTTCATCATTTAGTTGCATTTTTAGGCATTTCTTCATATCACACTGTGTTTTCCAGCACTTTACATTTTCAAAGTTTTGCATCATTAGATCAAATCATTTTCATATCAGAACATTAGAACATCTTAATTAGGCATAATACATCTCATTTACATTGACTTTGAGTGTAAAACCTTTCATTTTAGGCCCCATCCAATCCCCTTTCTCCTTTTAGGTGAAAAAACCTAGGAGTAAAGCATTGTGCGAGTAACCCAAAATCATCGTTTACAAGTGTTTATATATTTTCTACTTCTAAGCATAATTTAATTTAGAAATAGTTCCAAATAGTAGGCAAACACATCTAGAAGGCCACATCAATAAAATATTAGGATGCATCATATTGACTAGTTCACATGATGTCACTTAGTTTGAGACTAGATCTACGATGCAACCTTATTTGCAACAATCAATTTTTTTATACAAATCCTTCTTAATTGTTTGATCATAGATCCATAACTAGTTTCATGATTCTAATTCTTTATTGCAATGCATGTAGGCAACCAATAATAAAATAAAATCACCACCATAATAAAAATAGATAAATATCTCATCATTCTTCAATCACATCAATTAAACAAGTGCTATGAAGAGCTCGAGTCCCTGCAAGTGAGATATTTTTTTGTCTATGATATTTGAAGGTGTAATGATAGGTGTGGTTGAATGTGTTTGTATAATGTTGAGCATTTTTGAGGACAAAATAGCAAAAATCCTGATGGTATGATTTTGGAAAGCAAGTTTTTTAATGTATATATATATATATATTTGCATGTACATAGACATAGATATATAATGATAGATGCATACATATGTGCATATATATGTAAATCATGGAGGTAGAAATAGTAGATAAATCAAGTAAGAGATAGGTGTGGTTTTCAATAACAAAATAAAATATTAAGAACATTTGATGAAGGAGCAAGGGGAAGACAAATAATGTATTATAGTATGAACAGGTAAACGAGGTTGTCCTAATCAGTTTCTCCATAGCATAAGTCAATGAGCAGATAAAAGTTTTGTTATTATAGATCTTGGCTATGCGTCTTTCTTGTTGGGAAGCCTGGCTCGTCATTTAGAATTGATCTTGTAATTGCAAGTATTGTGTAGGTAGATATTGTGGGTAGATGTATGACTCATTATGTAACTTCTACGTCTTGACCAACCATATTTAATTATGAATTCAATAAAGAAATAATTAATGATTTTGAAACAAATTGAGACATGCAGGTAATTTATTGTACATATGCATATTCAGATTTGCATGTATACATGTAAAATTCATTTATAGATAATAGTTATATATAAAATTGAAATTTCATGTTCATATTTATTTCTTTATTTAACCGTAGCAAGCATACTATGTATATTGCAAATAGGTGAAACTAAAAACGCTTGTAGAATGACTGTTGGAAATATGTTTTAATTAAATGCTCATTTGTTGTTTGATTAATTGTAAACTATTTATGTTGGTTATACATTTGGATAACTTGTTCAAAGTATTTGTAAATTAGTCTAGTGAGTATAAATTGTCTTAGCAAAATGTTGAAAACATGTAAAAATTGTTTGCAAATTGTTCTTCAAAGTAGTTAGTAATTTGACCATGCATTTAAAAAATAAATTAACAATTATCTATGTATTGTGAAAGCAAGAAGCAAAAAACATTAATTAAGAATCTCCTTCAAAATAGAGTATAAGTCAATTCAATTTAGACGAAAGTGGAAGATTGAACAGGGTGAGGTGAAAGCATATATATAGTTAAACTTAGTAAAACAAATTGTTATTGTAGTCATATGTATATTGATATATTGAAAGAATAATAATTGGACCAATACATGTAATGAAATAAGTGCTTAGATTTATATATATTCAATTTAAATTTGAAAATGCATTAGACATTATAAATTAATATTGAATTTAATTGAAAATTATAAATCGCACTTGTGGAAGAATTAAAAGATTATATTTGTGTTTGGAATGCTGATACTAAATATGTGAATGTTGTGCTTATGAGAAAAATTATTGCAATTATTCTAAACATTTAATGGTTTTTTTTAGAAATATTTTAGTGTGCAAATAAAGTCTAATTTTTTAATAATTGTATATATTTTTAATTTAAAGTAAGGTAATGCACTCAATTATTGAGAAGATCTAGAAATTCACTGTTGGAAATATAATTTAACTATTATCAATTTTTTAAAATCTCATTTTGATTTAATAAATTCAAGCACAGTAATAGAAAAATGCTCAAGAAAAGAAATAAGATAAATGATAAATAGGTATAGCAGAACACAATACTGTACAGTGTCAGTATGAAGAATGCATGTGAAGAGACAAGCACATCAACAACCCCATCAAATATTACGAATGGAAAAGCTCATTAGATTGAGTAATATTATTAAAAAAAATCAGGAAAATAGGATAAGCACGAGGAAAATAGGATTACATCTAAAATGAAGAGCAACCTTTTTTCTTTCAAAAACCACATATATGTAGACACACATACATATATATGCATAGACATGTATATGTGTATAGACACCCGATTATATGCAGACACAAGTGTACATACATACATACATACATACATACATACATACATACATATATACATATAAATATATATATATATATATATATATATATATATATATATATATATATATAATATTATGTATATATGTATATATATATATATATATATGTATGTATATGTATATATATATATATATATATATATGTGTATATATGTATATATATATATATATATATGTATGTATGTATATGTATATGTATGTATATATATCATGTATATATATATGTATATGTATATATCATGTATATGTATATGTATATATATCATGTATATATACATGTACATGTATATTTATACATGTACATATATATATACATTTATATATACATGTACATATATATCTACATATATATCTACATATATCTCTACATATATATATATATATATGTATATATACATATATATCAAGACTTACATACATGTAAGAACATATGCATTGACACATACATATACATGTATACATTTAAGTATGTACATATATATATATATATATACATATACATATATATATATGCATAGACACATATATATGCATAAACAATTACAAAGGAAAATGTAAATATATATGTATGTATATACATTCATATACACATATGTAACTGTATGTGTTCAAAGTTATATATTTTCATATGCACATACATATAGACACATATATACATACATATACGCATAGCTTTATATATACATATCCACACATGCATATATATGTGTGTCATTCTATAGTTTTTTACACGCTTGTATTTTATGGATTAATATCTACTGTTTGTTGTTGTTTGCATTTTGTGCACATAGGGCTTGAATCTAATAATTAACAATGAAAATTAGGTTGAAGCAATTGGGATATATATGGGTATAAAACCATTATGTTTGACACCATTTCAGCCAAAGGTCTTGACAGTGCACAAAGATATATATCTATATGCACACACACACATATATATACACACATACAAATATATATATATATGTGTGTGTGTGTGTGTGTGTATACATATCTATATATACTTGCATAGATGTATGTCTATGTGTGCATGTATGTACATACACACACACACACACATATGTGTGTGTGTGTGTGCATATATCAAGGCATACACAAATGTAAGAACATATGCATCGACACATACATATACATGTATAGATTTACGTATGTACATATATGTATACAAACATACATATATATATATATAAACATTTACGCTGGAAAAATGTAAATATATATGTATGTATATACATTCATATACACATATGTAATTGTATGTGTGCAAAGTTATATATGTGCATATGCATATACATATAGACACATATATACATGTATATACACATAGCTTTATATATACATATACATACATGCATATATATGTATGTCATTTTGTAGTTTTTTACACGCTTGTATTTTATGGGTTAATGTCTATTGTTTGTTGTTTGCATTTTGTGCACATAGGCATTGCATTGTAATTGCATTTGAATCTAATAAATAGCAATGAAAATTAGGTCGAAGCAATTGGGATATATCTAGGTATAAAACCATTATATTTGACAACATTGCAGCAAGAGGTCTTGATAGTGCACAAAGATATATATCTATATGCACACACACACACATATATATACACACATACAAATACATATGCATATATATATATGTATGTATGTATATATATGTATGTATACATATCTATATATATACTTGCATATATGTATGTCTCTGTGTGAACATATGTACATACACACACACGTACAAAAACACATATGTGTATGTATGCATATATATATATATATATTATAGATAAGACAGTGATAAGTATCTAGGTAAACAACATACAACAACCCATAAAAGCAGCCCATGATTGAGAAGGACTGAAGAAGAAAGGCTAACCCATATTTAAACTCACAGAAACGACCCGAGCAAATGGTCAAACAACACAACGAATACTTTTCTCAACAAAATTTTAAACTTGAATACGGAGAAATATCGAAAACATTGACTATTCTCATCATCATCCAATAAATTGAAATGCAACTAACTACTCGGCAATAGACACAAACCCATAAAGAATAGAAAAGAATAGACATAAAGACACAAAAAACTAATAAAAGCTCTTTCATAAACCCTAGTTTTTCAAGAAAGCCTAACCTATATTCACATTCACAGACACAATTTGAGCAAGTTGACAAAGAGCACAAATAATACTTTCCTCAACATAATTAGAACTTGAAAACCCAAAAATATTTAAAATACGAACTATTCTCATCTTCATCGGGTAAATTGAAATTCAATTAACTATTTAACTCGTCACAAATCCATAAAGAATAGTGAAGAATAGACATGTATCAAAATCAAAATAAATATGCCCACCTAATTACAGTGTGTAAGAAATGTCATATCCAATAGATTACGATGAACAATATAATGTATAATTGGTGTGAATCCAAATAGTTTTATGTACATAGAGTCAATGAACTGAAAGTATGTGGAAACAATAGCTTCATTGTGATTATAGCTATGTGGATATCAATCAGCATCAACTGGGCCTCCTTATCAAACTTCACTAATATAGGTAACTGCATGAAGAGATTAAAGGTAGCAATTAGCTTATGCTATTAATAGTTGAAAGCATAAAACTTGCAAATATTAGAAAGAGAAATTGTTTCATATAAAAGACAGTGAAAATGGGAAAATCGGTACAAGTATGCTTTTGGCCGCTCCAGAGAGAACAACAAGGACAGGAGCTTGATACCAAAATCCATTGATGGGGAGTGTGTTTGAGTCCATTAGAAGAGTTGTTAGTTGTCTGCAACAAAGGAGCAAGCATTGATGAATTATGGTGTTAACTATGGAATTGAACAGGAAACTGTCAGTGATAGAGACAGTGAAAGAGGAAAAAGAAAAGAAAATGTAGAATACAACAGTGTAAATAATGTTAAAACTTAGAATGGCTTGTTTCTTGTTTTGAAAATGAAAGAAATTATGCCTGGCATGAAACACAGTTCTGATGTTGATTAGTTTTCCTGAGCAAATGAATATACAATGTAGAGAATGGGTGCAAACAAGATATAGAAACTTACAAACCATTTGTTTTTGCGCCTTGAATATGATCTATGTAAAGCTTCCCAACATATATGGATTTTGTAGAGATATGAAGCAACAATAAGGTTTTTTTTTCCGTCGAATGTATAAGATGTAGATCCTATGAACACAGAGAGACGTGTCTGTCATCAAAGAATCCATGCAAGTCAATAAAGAACTTAATTTTTATAGCAAAATCCATTAAAAAGAGCTAAACTAGTGTCTATTGACATTAAACAGAATTGGCACAATTTGTATGCATAAGCATGATGTTAGAATGCTATTGATGCACAGAAAAAGAAAATGCGACAGGACAGGGAAATGAAAAAAGAGTAGAAGCCATGAAATATTTCCAATGTCTATAATTAATTTTTATTGTGTCGACTCATGCATTGCAACTGCACTTGAATTTATTGAATGAAAATGAAAATTAGATCAAAGAAAATGGGAGATGTTGTAAGGTTGTATATCTTTTAGAGTGTTGTTCTGTAGTGGTTTACATATTTGCATTGTATGGTTGAATGTGTATTGATTGTTGTTGTTTCCATCTTGTGTCTAAATGTGTATGCTTCACTATCCTTTATGGGTTAGTGTCTGTTGTGGAGTTAAATACTTAATTGCACTTGAACATATTGAATGAAAGTGGGGATAGTTTGTGGTTTTAAGATTTGTTGATTTTCAAGTTTTAGTTGTGTTGAGCTAAGTATTCATTTTGTTGCAGGAACGATAGGAAGTAATGCATAAAATTCAAAAATGCAAAAAAATATAGAGTGACAATGAGAAGGATAGAGGAACTTACAGGTAGCTTGTTTTTCAGTTCAAGTAGAATGGGCATAGATCCTGTCAATAGAGGAAGGCTCTGCCTGTATTAAATATTGTAAAGAGATGAATAAGCACTACAAAAATAATTAATTGAAATGTATTTGGCATTGTGAAAAGGTCTAGGAACTTACATTTGCTCAATGGCTCATTTGTAATACTGTAGAGATAAGATCCTGTGAAGAGAAACATATCTGATTAGCATTAAACAGTAAGAAGAAATGTGTGCAAAAGCAAAGGAAATGACAGGGTATTCGATATTGAAACTTATGGAAGCCTCATTCTTTGTGCGGAACCTAATCTGAACAGAGACTAACCCATAAACATATTCAAAAAGAGAACCTCAACAAATGAGAGAACAATGCAAATAACACTTTGGTTGAGAGAATTTAAACTTCAACCCTAAGAAATTTTTCAAATACGAACAATTGTCATTTTCATCCAAATAAATTGAAGTGCATTTAGGTACTTTTATTCTTAATCATGAATGGAAAAGAAATTCACATTGACGAATCACAATGTCAATTATCTAACTCGAGAACAAATAGTAGTCAATAAAAGCAGCCACCGGACAAGAAAGGGCAACCCATTTACACTCATAGAAACAACCCAAGCAAATGGACAAAGAACACAAAGAATACTTTGGTCAACAAAATTTAAACTTGAAAATCAAGAAATATTGAAAACATGAACTGTTCTCATCTTACTGCACTGAATTGATATGCAACTAACTATTTAACTCAACAGCAGACACTAATCCATAAAGAATAGCGAAGGATGGACATAGACATGCAAAATGCAAATGAGAGGAAGCAATAGACATTGACCTGTAATATGCAAATATGTAAACAATATAAAATGACAATGTCAAACACTATAAAGCCTTTCAACAGACACAGGTTGAATGATTTTATTTGGAGACATTTTCCATTTACTTACACATAATTTTCATTTGCATTTAATAAACTCAACTGCAGTTCCAATGCATAACTGCATTGAATAGAAATTAACCATAAAATGTAGAAAGATTTAAGACTTAAAAATAAAATCCATAACTCAATTGCAATTGCATATAAACAAAATACATGATTATTAACAAATTCTAGTGTGAATAAAGAAGATTAACAATTGTTAAGCTCGAAGTAAGGACTTATGGGAATCGTTGGGTGGAGTTGCGGGGATACCTCCTGATTAGCAAAAAAGAAGAAGATGAACAATTGAGTACATGACACATAAGAATGAGAGTGTTATAGATGTGAAAACCAACTGTAGATACAAAGCATGTAAGAATCAAGGAAAAGAAAATGAGCATCACATTTGAACAAGGAAGACAAATAATGTTGTTGTGAACATAGTGGACATTTCACATCATATCCTATTGAAGAATTGCAACATGTAAATTATAAAAGAGCATGGAAAAGGGTATGAGAGGATACACACATCTGCTTTTTTACCCAGTAGCAATCAATAAAAATAAGACACAAGGAAAGTTGCACCGTCTTTGAAGGGAAAAAGCATGTAATTGGATTTGTAAGTATAATCAATTGTGAAATAAGATAAACAGATTGAATGTGCAATATAAGTTTTTTGGATGTAATCTAAGTACTATTATTGTGTTGTGTAAATGCCTCTATTGCTTTGTTGTTTTTTGTATTAACATCTATTTAAACAAAGATTCAGTTTTCCAAAAAGGCATTGCAAAGAACCTTACAAACTGTTTCTTTAGATAGAAAACGCTTTGTAGAAACATCTAATGTTGATTCTATCTCGAAGCAGTTGCATAAATTTTTCAGAAGAGTACTGGAAAGAAGGACAAAATCATTTTTGTAGACAAGTATTTTGTCAAGAAAGAAAGCATTGTATCCAAAACGGGCAACTATTTTTTTCTAAATAATTTATATGTTGTATAAAAGCATTGTACGATGTGCAGACAGCGAGAAGCATTACACATTATAGTCTACTTATAACTGTTGTTCAAACTACACAGACTCTAACTTATATGTATAGTATGTTGCATGGAAAAGAATGATAAACAAGTTTCAAGTAATGTGTTGCATAGGAGTGGTCAAAATAAAGTAAAACATAAATTGTAAGTGTCTTTGAAATTGAAAGCAAAGTTGTTCATATGCATAGTGTGTATGTTTGGAACAGAACAAAATATGAGTGTCAACTTGTTCAATGCTTAAAGGAATTGAAAATAAAGTGTCGAATTAGTTTCCATTAAGGATTTAACACATTTGTTTTCTTCTTGGTCGTGTCCAAAATATGTTAGGAGATTAAACTCCTAGACATTTTGCTTGTTGACATTTGTTGCATGCTAAAACATTACATTTCTTCAATCCTGGTTCACAATCAATAAGCATTGTATTGATGACATTGCAGTTTGCATGATTCAATATGAATGAATAAGAATTAAAAATAGAATGGTGCAATGCAAGTACCTGTGTGAAATTGCAAATGCATTTTCAAGTTACTGGAGATGCTTTTCTACTTGCTTCACCTACAATCTGTATGCTGCAATTATCCATTGCAAGGGTGAATGTCCCTTGCAGTTGAAATTTTCGTAGGAAGAACATTACTGTGGACATGTCTCTCTTGTAGTCTTCAAATGAAATTGCAGCTAGCTTGGGGAAACTGTTTCAGAGCTGTTGTTTGTGCATATAACAGTCCATAGCTCCCTTTATTGTGTGAACAATACATTATAGAAAGTGGGCATAGACAAATCTTGTGTCAACTCCACATGCAGTGCATCGTGCAGTATCATTTTTTGTTCTTTGTGTAAAGAAAACTCTTTGTCTACATGAAATGCAGATTGGTTCATATGGGGGAAAGTGTACATTTTTAGGTCTTAGTGTTCATGACACCTATAGGGGTAGTGCAAATGCAATTAGCAACAAATCATAGCAATGCTCTGTTTACAAATATCGATATAGAAAATCATATATGGCAAATGCTTTTGAACAAAAAACTACGTTATAATGCAAAAACTAAATGGTTGATGTGTATACTTCCATGTTTGAGGTCTTCAATGGTTCTAGAGATGCTTTTGTAGATGCGTCATTAAGTTCATCAATGAAACTTGACTATGTTGTTTTCATCAAATTTGTGCCTTTAGGCCTAGAACAAACAATATTTTTGAATAATATGAAAGGGACTTTTGATGATGACAAGATCAATTGAAGCCTTGCATACAACTTTGTGTGGATGATGGGAACTATAAGCTACAACATAGAGAATTTTCAAAATGCAAGATTGTAGATGAAACCAGTTTAAGAATTGAACGACATTGAAATAGTTATAATAGTAAACTATTCTATTAGCAATTTTATTGCTTGCAAAACAAGCTAAACAAACTCTTTAATAGATTCAAGAAAGCAAAGTGTTGAATTCTATATGCTATTGCCATGATTTGTGCAAGAAATCTTACACTTGCAAAATCATCTTGGTTCTCCCCATCTTTAACTTGAAACTCATACTGTGTTGGTGCTTGGAAATGGGTAGTAACAACAACACCAATTGATCCAATAGAGAAACTGTCATTTGATTGGATGAGTTGTGAAATGGTTGTGTTGGGAATCAATCTAATTTCTTGACTGACTTTCTCAATGGGCTCAATAGTGCTCCTAGCAGTCAAAACAAGGGAGTAATCAACATCTCCTCTTTCGTATTGTGTTTTTTTCCTAATCACAAAGTTCGTGAGGCAAACACTTATATTAGGTGATACAATGGCAGAAATGTGTCTATTAATTTGTTGTTGATATTTGCAGTGATTGTCATTTGACCATGACTATCAACCAAATCAACATGCACAATCGGTGCTTTTGGTGGTGTTCTAGGAGCTGTGGTAATTGCAAGCCCATAAACAGCCAAAACTTTGCCCTCAAATGCCAAAGTTGTTTGCTTCGTGCATATATCAAAGATGGTTGAAGGCTCTACAGTTGTTGTTTTGAATCTGCATGTTGCAATATGAAGAATAAGTGAAAATAAATTTTTAATCAAGCATGTAAAAAGCAAAATCAATTATGGAACAAATAGAATAAGATACTTTCCTTTTTTCATCTTGTTTCTCAATTGTTTGAGCCATCTTTTTTTTTGCAAGAGAACAAGATCGCTTTTTCCAAGTGCCTCTGCAAATATATGAAATGAGATGTTTATGTCAAGCATGTAACAACAGAAACTGAAAGGAAGACATTAATAATATTTGATATGTTTTTGAAATTATTTCTTTCCAAATGTGTAGGACTTACCTATTTCTAGATGTTTTGAATGGTGTGTTAGAAGGTGGAAAATTATGATATCTATGTTCTACAAAAAAGCACAATATTTCCAATCTACAATTTGCAATTTATAAATTTGATATGTGTAAGAAAACTATTTCCAAGCCTCTGATAAAATGTGGTGATGTGCTGCATAACTTTTTTGGATTTTATAGTATCTTTGTAATTTAAAAATGTACCATGTGCTATTTTGTTTTTCAATATTTTGCATAACACCAAACTTGTTTTAAAACACCATCCAAAAATTTGCAGTATCACAAGCATGGAAGATAGATGCAACTGTATGATTTAGACTACTATTTTTTGAACAGTAGAGAGACCTAAAATTGACAAAATTACAAAACAGAACCAGTTATGTGAGTAGATTGTAGGAACAGGCTAGATAATATTAATAACAAATCGAATAAAAAATAGCAGAAACTTTAACATCAATCTAAAAGGTTCATGTCCATTAAGTAAATACTATGAGCATGCGGTTGTCGATGGTTGTACAATCCGAAAAAGACTTACTCTTGTAATTTTTTCCTAGTAAGGAATCATGTGGTATGGAAAACCCTAGCAATATTGTGTGCGATAACAAATCTATTTTAGAACAGATATATGGTGAGTCACAAATGCATGGTCATATCAATGATTTGGAAGAGCATCACTGATGGTCCCCACCATGGACATTGCAAACCGAAGATCTGCATGGGCAGAGGTATGAACAAGCAATTAAATTGTGTCGAGACATGGACTGTATGAACAAAGACTGATGCAACTATTATTTTGCACCTACATAAGTCTGATGCTCATTGTGCATAGCAATGTGGGTCACTGATAATAGAAGAATGCATAAAGGATGGTAATTCGAGACAATTGTAGTTGCAAGGTTGGCCTCATCACTAGAATTGAAGGGATATTGCAAAATGTTCTTACCAATATGTATCTAGCACTCTGAATTTGACAATGTCAATTTTGGTGCTTTGTATCCAAAAGTGATCCAACAAAGTGCTAGAATGTGTTGTTGGCTTGTCAACGACCAGCGACAATTTGCATTGTTCCATAAATTCAATCAAAAGTGCTTTTGATCTTGTAGATTATAACATGTCAATGTTGAAGTCTCCGACAATTACCAATTTCAAATTAGTTGGCAGTGAGGTTATAACAGTCTATAAAAATTTGAGAAGATCATGAACCAGTGTGTTCGGTCTTGCATATAGATTTATGATACGCATAGCAATATGCATGTGCAATAGGTCAATAATTATTGATTCTAGATGTCTTTTTGAAAAGTTTTGAAAGTATTGCACCAAAACTATTTTTCTTGAGCATGTTAGTAGCCCATGAATGCCAGTTGCTATATAGCAATTGTTTGTTTTTTCAAGGAAATCAATATGATCGAGCAAACTATATTTCGTCTCTTGGAAGCAAAGGACAATTGCTTGTAGCAAATCATGGTTATGTGCTATTTCTTGGGCATGTAGTGCAAAGTTGCATGTGTTCAAAGAGCATATGATAAAATGGTCTAGAGAGACAGACAAAAGGTTGTGTTGCAGTTTCCATTGTGCAGATGTCGCTAGGCATTGCATTTTGCTATTTACTTTTTTAGACACTCTAAAGTTTTGTTCTTGCAGTCTATGCGTTAGATACAGTGATTCAATGTTTCTTACATGTGACAAAGCAGTATAGACAAGGCCATGCTGATAGACTTTACATGGGTCAAAAGAAATTGCATCGATTGTCAAACCCTGTGCTCTATGGATAGTTCATACACATGCAAGTTGCAAAGGAAATTGTGCTCTGGTCATTATTTTTGTACCTATTTTTATTTTTCTAATTGTATATGTCTAAAAATGGTCAGGAATAATCAAACTTGTTAATTAATTAAATATAAATTATTTAATTAACCTTCTAAAGTCATCTACATATAAATAAATTTAATTATTTAATTATATTGTTCACTTTTATAATTCTTCTACCTTAATTAAATAAATAAATTTATTTAATTATTACCATCTTCCATATTCCTCTTAATTAAATTAAATAAATTTTATAATTTATTTATATTAATTATCATGTTATTCTAAATTTGAATATTTGAATTCAAATAATGGAATATTCCTCCAAACACCCGCTTCATCTCATAGTTAAATTAAATATCATAAATATTTAATTTAATATCTTTTCTCACTCCACACATAATTAAATATTTTAAATATTTAATTACCTTCTAAATTCCTCTCTCACACATAATTAAATATTTTAAATATTTAATTACCTTCTAAATTCCTCTCTCACACATAATTAAATATTTTAAATATTTAATTACCTTCTAAATTCATCTCTCACACATAATTAAATATTACTTATTTAATTATGCAAACTTCTAAATTCATCCTCACATATAATTAAATAAGTTTATTTATTTAATTATGAAATTCATTTTCAACTCATTCTTCAAATGGCAACCTTCCTTCGGATCTAACTGAGAAAATTTGTGAAGGAGGAAACCTTCTATTTGTCTCACCTTTCAAAAATCTCTCACCGTTCATCCCAACTAGCTTGATCTGAACCGTTGATCACAACAGCCAATCAGTTTTTTTCAAAAACTCTTTAAATACATGTGCAAATCCAAGCATTGGTTACAAACACACACGGATGAACAAATATGCGCAATTACGCTTATGCATTTACATCTTTAGCATTTCAGCAATATTCATATCTTGGCAATAATAATCTAATTATAGTATGGCATAGTCTTGCATTTTAGCATAGTATGCATTTTAGTTTAAATCTCATTCTCCAGTAGTCCATTTCGTTGAGCTTGGCACACGAAATCTGAGAGCAACTTGAATCAACGAAACGCTGGAGATAGAGAGCAATAGAACGATTTCGAAGAAGCTGCCATAAAGAGTTTGTTTAATTTTCTTTTAGTTTCTTTGATATAATGTTTTATTGAATGTGTTTTGAATCCTTTATAACAGGCATATTTTCATACACACATAAAATGGCGCCCACCATGGGGCCCTGCCTCGATTTTGACCTTTTTCTGTAGAACATTCTAACAGGTTTTCGCGTTCTGGAGTTCGGCTTTCTGAAAAATTCCACGTTTTAGCGCATCTGACACTTTTCTGCAGCGCATCTAGGAATTTATTGTTTCTATTTTGCAGGAAATTTCAGCGCATCTGGGGACTGTTTCGGCGCTTATGAGGGTTAATTTAGCGCATCCGAGGGATAGAATAGCGCATATAGTCTCATTACATTTAGAGTTAAATTTGTACTTAATTAAAGTAGCGCATTTAATAACTATTTTAGTGTATATAGGAGTTAAGTTAGCGCATTTAAGGTAAATTTTAGAACATCCATGCTGCATTATTTATAGATTTAAATTGGCATTTAATTAAAGTGGTGCATTTAAGGACTGTTTTAGCGCATTTAGGGTCTGTTTCTGCGCATTGACTATCTGTTTCGGTGCATTTATTGTCTGTTTTTGCGCATCTGAGGTCTGTTTCTGCACATATATTGTCTATTTCTACGCATTTACTGTATGTTTCTGCGCATCTGAGGTCTGTTTCTGCGCATATACTGTTTGTTTTGGCACATATGTTGTTTGTTTATGCGCATCTGGGTTGTAACACAAAAATAGGATTCTGAGTCTGACGCATTCTGCAGACAGAATCCTTTCTGGTTTAAAATAAATCAATTTAGGATAGTCACCACACTTTGATCATGCAGTTAAAATGAACCCCATGTCAGTTGTGAAGCAATATCTTCACTTAGCTTAAATCATTGTGATTTGGTGCATTAAAATGAATATGTTTACTCTGCTTGATTGTGCTTGAAAGTGGTAGGTGATTATGCTCTCACCCTGTGCAAACTAGGTGATTAGAAAGCTAGACCCACTTTATCCCTGTGTAACCCTCACAATTTGGTATATCGGAGTATCATCTCCCCTTGCGCATTCATGTGATCTTGGGTGTAAGAGAAACGGTTACTAACTCTAGAAATTGGGCCTGCCTAGGGATTTCATCACCCCAACGTGACTTAAATTGGAAATGGAGCTCAGGCCAAGCTACCCCCGACCGATATACAAATGTGAATCTTAAGGGAAAACCTAAGATTACGAGTGCGGATGTGTCATACAGACAGAGTAGTACTCCCATAAACCCTGTTGAGCTTAACCTCTTCAGGCTGGAGTGCCACCTAAATTGGTGATTAATCTCTTGCCCCATGTATGGCCACTCGAACGGGGGTCTCGAATTAAACACCATTGTTTCATAAACCAAAAACCTTTTATTTGCTAGCGCAGCACCGGTCGGTGTGAAGGCATCCACACTTCCACAGTCTATAGAAGAGGTGATCAATCTACCATGGGAGTTTCATGGGGATTGGAAGCTTGGTTGGCCTGAGAAGAGAGCGCATTGTAAGGGGGAGCCCGTGCAGCCAGGCTTTTGAATTCACATGCTACCGATATGCGGTTGGGGAAACCTGCGTGGGATCTAACGGATATTGTCCTGGCTTTACCATAGGATGTGCTTGCTTTATCTGTGTTTGGTTACATTCCATTTAATTCAGAGTGTTTGCTATGTTTTCATTCACATTAATTCAGATAAAAGATCATCTGAAATGAACATGAAAAACAACAACTGAAATCATTTACACACCTGACTTTCTGACATCTTTGGTCTAGTAAAATTCTGATAGCTCTCCCATGCTTAGAGAGTGGAAATCAACAAAATTTGTCAAGAAATCAGTTTCCAGTAGGATCAAGAAACCTAAGAAACCATTAGGGTACAAGAAAACATTACAAAGAAGAAAAAAATTATACAAAAGTCGACACGTCTTGCTTCATTACCGCGGATTTCTTCATAGATACCAAGACTTTGTTAGGGGATTCACTAACAAGTATGTTGTAGAACCTTTGGATTCTCGAGCTTATTACCAAATATTAGCTCTATCTCAATGGCATAATCTTAACCAACCTCTTGAGTTTGATAACATACCACAACCTTCCATTGAATATCCATCGCATCCTAGTCAAATCCTTCAATGATTTTAAAACCCTTTTTTTTCGAAAACAAAGATCAAATCTTAAGAGTGCACCCTTCAAACAAATTTCTGATTATTGATTCAACTTCCCCAACAGGATTCTGACATCCTTCATCATTGGAAGCCACAATAAAAAAATTAGGAACATCTTTGATCATATCATAGGATTCACATCTTATCAGATCAAGATATCCTCATTATCATACTTATCATAATGGTAATCTAAGTTTAGAAGAATTCTTCAAAATCATATGCCTATCTCTACAAGATCTCAGCACAATAAATTGAGGGACGAAATCCAACAAGAAGGTCATACCCAAAACATTAAAGAAGAAGGTGAAAGCAGTAATCCTCTTTACATTGTAAGTTGTAATCCACTTTTCAACAACAACATGGATAACAGAGAAGAAAATCCATCCCACAACTACAAAGACATGAGCAAAAACCACATAGATAGTGATGAGGAACGAGATGAAGAACAAGATGAAGAATGTCTTAGAGAGGCTGAGCAAGATCCCAAATTTCATAAAGCCATAGAAAAGATCTTGCAATGCGATAAGGAAAAATAATTCCTCTATCTAGCTGACCAAGGAGCTAAATTGCCTCATGACTTTGATACCAAGAATTTGAAGAGCAAACCTGACGAAACACCCCTATCTGATCTTAGTGCTTTAACTCAACAAATTAAGGCACTTCAAGGACAAATTAAAGAGTTACAAGGGGGAGCTACAACAAATAAATATACTCTTGAGGAAATTTGTCCTTATCCTTTCGATCGAAGTCTCAACATGATTCCATTTCCCAAACATTGTCAAATTCCAAAATTTGATTGTTATAATGGGAAAACAGATCCAATCAATCATGTCAGAGACTTCCTAAACATGACTTTAGAGTTCGCTCATGAGGACACTTACTTGATGCATTTGTTTCCTACGAGTCTTGGAGCTCACTCTATGGAATGGCTATCAAAAATCACACCTCCTGTCAAGACATTTGAGGAATTAGTCAATCTATTTATATTACAATATTCCTACAACATCCAACACCAAATCACTATGATAGATCTCTGCAAAGTTGCACAAAAACCTAGTGAACCTTTTATTACTTTTCTTCAGAGATGGAGAAGAATGTTCACTAGATATCCATGTCCTGTTCCTGAAAAGGAAAATATGGTCACCTTCATCAACAGCTTGAATTCAGAAATGAGCTATCGTTTGAATTTACATTGTCCTCCCTCTTTTGAGAAATTGATTGAAGATGCTATAACCATTGAAAGTGATTTGGTCAAAAGGGGAATAATAAAACTTGACCAGGATAATCCAGCTCATTCAATCACCATAACAATCAGGACAAGTCTAAATTTTGGACTCGCAACAAGAACGTAGTGAATGATGGTGTTGTTGATGCGAATCATGTCTTGACTAAGCCATTTCTTCTTAGTACTCCAAGTGCTCCTCGCAACAACAATTATAACAATGTCAACTCGGTCACAAATCAAGGAAACAATCCTCCTCCTCCGAGAAACAATGTGAATCAACATTCTACTCCCAATCAAGGGACTTCCAACAATCAAGGATTCTGAGGAAACAATCACAATAACAACTCTTTAGGGAATACCTCGAATACGAATCCACAACAATTTTCATTCTTCTCTAGTAGAAGAACTTACACTCCATTGGGGAAATCTTTGGAATCTGCATTCAAAGAGTTGATGGCTAAAAATATCATTACCTTTCCACCTCAACGAAACTATGAACCCAGTGTGAAACCTCCATCATGGAATGAGGCATACTATTGTGACTATCATCGGCGCAAAGGTCATCGCACAAATAACTGTCAAGCCTTGAATAATACCATTCAAGACTTAGTTGAAAATGGCACCATCACAATAGAAGGACATCAACAATCAAATGAAGACCACCAAGCATTTCACAACCCTTTGCCCAACTATCAAAAAGGTGAGTCTTTGGGAAAAAGCATGAATCATATTGATGATCCGATAATTAATCATATCTACACTGACGACGAGCAGGTCAATGTTATAAAAGTCAAGGAAAAAATGGAATATAGGGAGGTTAATGCAACGACCAGGGAACAAGCTAAAGTTGTCTTAAAAGGTGCCTCTTCAAAATCCACTGGGCCTCCACCTCAACATCAATATGACTTAATCAATCAACTTCGAAAAACTCTTGCTCAAATTTCCATCCTAGAACTCTTGAAAATTTCCCCAGCACACAAGGAAATTCTAGAAAAGGCCCTTGTTGAAACAAATGTATCCACTGATCTGGATGTGGATCAATTTCAAGCCATGGTAGGACACTTGTCCTCACCCACATGCCTTTCATTTTCTGAAAAAGATGACGTTTCCATAACTCATTCTCACAATTGATCATTATACCTAGAAGTCATGGTTCACAAGTTTCGTGTCAGATGGGTTCTAATAGATGGAGGTGTTGGTTTGAACATATGTACCATGAAGTTAGTTCAGGCTTTAGGATTTTCTAAGGACTCCATTGATCCCAAAAGAAAGATTACTATTAAAGCCTACGATGATGAGGAAAGAGCATCCAAGGGTTTAATCATGCTACCAATCAGAGTGGGACTTGTTATCAAAAATACTTTTTGTCAAGTATTAGACCGTGATCTTGCATACAACATCTTCTTGGGTCATCCTTGGATCCACGAAATGCAAGCTGTCCCATCCACCTATCATCAATGTCTTAAGTTTCCTTATGATGGGAAGGAAATCACGATACCAGCTGATAAATCAAATGTCCAAACTTGTGCCAACATCAAAGCTAGTCAAGATACTTTGGTTCCTAACAATCGAGAAGCTCGTGCTAGTACTTCTCTCAAGATTGATACACAAATTAGTCAGTTAACCAATAGTTTTGACAAGAAATTGAAATTTAAGGACCATGGAGTAGGGGAGTACTCTCTCTGTCTTGCCAATTTACCTACATCACCTTGGTCACATGGACAACCTTCTATCACACAACATCAAATATCAGCAGCGTCAACATCAACACAACCATCGACAGAGCCAAGCACAAAGTTTAATGGATGACTCATCAAAGAAAAATTCCCCATGGAAGATCCTGAGGATAGAGAAATTCTAAACTGGCTCTATAAAGATGAAGATGAAGTAGTTTTTAATGTCAAATTACCAACAGATATATATGGAAAAGGATATTCAATCATGCAGAAGATGGGATATGATAAGGGTCCTATCAGAAAAAGAAAAGGAGTAGTTGAGCCTATTCACCTTCGAGGACTTGCTGCAAAAGAGAAAACTGGATTAGGCTATGATGCTAACTCAAAAGAAGGAACATCTAAACAACCGCATGGTACTGTCTTCACATTGCAAGAAGGTTCATATTCAAGAGAAGCATGTTTGGCAACAATTCAGAATTACGTGGATAATCACTCTAACACAGACTCTGCTGAATATGAATGGGATACCATTTACAATGATGAGTTCTAGAGGGACAAAGAGGTTGATGTAATACACCAGTATGCCCCAATTCTAATCGAAGGTCAAGGTTCAGGGACCCAAACACAAGAATTTGAACTACAAGGTGACTATGATTATAGTGATACTGAGTCAGATTTAAACGAACAAGATTATCATGAGAACAGTATCATCATTGATCCACCTCATACCTCAGATCCTACGGTCAACTCCATTATGACCATAACCATTGCCAATTTTACGCAACCCGACGACCCGTTATCTTTGATCCATCCTGATCTCATTGATTGGGATTCATTCGAACCTATCGATATACCTATGTTTCCAAGTGATGAATCTATCGTCAACTTCCTTTCCACAGATGACACAAATGATTGTTCCACTAGCGATTTTCGACATAAAGTCTTTAATTAGGAGAGTGTCAATTCTCCTAGCTGCAAAAGTAAAAATAAAAAAGAAATATCTAATGGTGAAAACCAGAATCTGGCAGTATTAGATCAAGAAAAAGATAAAATAAAGAGCGTATCGGATGGTGAAAACCTTTTTAAGGTGCCAGATGATGGGAATCTTGACACTCTCCCGGAGCATTACCATGAGTGATCGCCTATTTTGATTGAGCCTACAAATGCTGTCAATCTTGAAACTTCAGACAAACCAAAGATTTTACAGTTAGTTGCATAAATGATAGAGGAAGAAATACCAGAATTCATGGAATTTCTAAGAGCAAATCAAGTCAACTTTGCTTGGTCTTATGCGGACATGCCAGGTCTTGATCCTGATCTTATCATGCATCACTTGTCTATCAAACCAGGGGTTAAGCCTGTGAAACAAAAACTCAGAAAGATGTACCCCCATGTTGCATTATTGGTTAAGGAAGAACTGAGAAAACTGCTCGATGTGGGCTTCATAAGATCAATCGACTACGCAGAATGGATCTCTAACATTGTTCCTATATCCAAGCCAGATAAAAGTGTCAGGGTGTGCACAGATTTCAGGGATCTTAATAAAGCATGTCCTAAGGATGACTTCCCACTTCCACACATCGACACTATAGTTGATCTGAGAGCTGGCCATGCCATGTATTCATTAATGGATGGTTTTTTTGGTTACAACCAAATCAAGATTGCACCTGAAGACCAGGAGAAAATAGCTTTCACATGTCCATGGGGAACTTTCTGTTGGAACGTCATGCCTTTCGGTCTAAAGAATGCTAGGGCTACTTACCAAAGAGCCATGACTACAATATTTCATGACATGATGCACACATTCATGGAAAATTATGTAGATGACATATTGGAAAAATCATACACTAGAGAAGGACATCTGGAAATATTGTCCAAAATATTTACAAGATTGGAGAAATTTAAAGTTTGCCTCAATCCCAAGAAATGTGTCTTTGGGGTCACATCCGGAAAACTCTTAGGATACATAGTATCAGGAAAAGGAATTGAAGTAGATCCTGCCAAAGTACAGGCAATTATGGAAATGCCTCCCCCAAGGAACATCAGTCAATTGAGATCATTGCAAGGACGACTTCAATCTATACGAAGGTTCATTGCACAATTGGCCGACAAAAGTCTTCCTTTCACACATCTACTGCATAAGAATGTTCCTTTCAAGTGGGATGACAAGTGTGAATTGGCTTTTCAACAAATCAAATAGTACTTAATGACTCCACTAGTTTTAGTACCACCAAATCCAGACAAACCATAGATCTTGTAAATTGCCTGGCGGTCGGGTGGGTGCTGAGCAGAGGGCTATGCGTCTGTGCTATGGTGGCGGGCGGGCTTTCGGCTTGGTGGGAGGGCAGGTCAGCTGGGGTTGGCGTGGCGGCAGCAGGCTGATCGATCTGGGTCCATCGCTCTGCTGGCATCGTGGGGCAGACCAGCAGGCTGGGCGGCCGGTGGAGGCGGGGTTGATGTCCGTGGCTGGGCCGGTGTGAAGCTCGGAACAGACCATCGCCTTTGTCATGGGCGAGCTTTGCTGCAGGCTGAATCCGCACATTGGTGAAATGGTGTTTTCTGAGTTATTGTGCGGTCTTAACGATGGTTGCTCGACAGCGGGATGGGGCACTCGAATCACTTTGAACACTGAGCTACTGGAACAAACGGGGCCCGGCTGTTTTAGTGCACTAACAATGCTGGCGATCAAGCGCGGCTATCCAACTGGACAGAACGGCACTGGAAACAGGAGGATAGAACACTTCAGAGACATGAAAAATGGATTCAAGCGTGGAATCGGCCGATGGACATTAGGACTGAGGAATGACAGGCTGACGCCGCTGAGATGGTTGCCGGTGGCTGGATAAATTCTGGCGGAATGACAAACGGTGAGACCTGTTAATGTTGCAACCGGAGGTGGAACATTGCTGAACTTTACGTTGAATCCTTCATTTTTGGCTGATGTTGCCAGGTGGATCAGGATCACCCGTAGCAAGATTTATGCCTACCCTAAAACATGATATTTACCACGATTTATCCACAGCCAACCCGAAAGAAAAATTTCATCCATTAATCCTCTCACTACACCCTTATGTAGACACGCTATCCGCAAGTGGTCTTGTTGCTGCTTCAATGTATTGAGCCTTGATGAATCTGACAATGCTTTACAAGAAGTTCATGGTGGTATTTGTGGTACTCATTCAAGTGGACTGACCTTATCCAAGAAATTGATTAAAATGGGTTACTACTGGCCTACAATGGAGAGGGAATCATTCACTTTTGTGAAAACGTGCTCAAAATGCCAGATTCATGGGAATCTCATTCACGCTCCTACATAGGAACTTCAACCATTTACGCCAACCTGGCCATTCTCCCAATGGGGGTTAGATCTAGTAGGAAAGATTCATCCCTTATCATCGAACGGGCATAAGTTCATCATCACAGCCACAGAGTATTTTACCAAGTGGATTGAGGCAGTACCTCTTAATAAAGTTACCGACAAACAGATATCATCGTTCATACTCAACTATATTATTTGTCGGTATGGCATTCCCAACTCCATTATTATAGATAATGGACGACCTTTCAAGAATCAAGATGTTGATGAACTTTGTGAGAGATTTAATATTCAACACAGATATTCAACACCTTACTATCCATAAGGGAATGGCCAAGCAGAGGCCTCAAATAAGAATATACTAAAAAATTTAAAGAAGACTGTGAATGATTCAGGGAAAGATTGGCATGTTCAACTCAATCTCGCCTTATGGGCCTACAGAACCAGTGTCCGCACGCCAACAGGAGCAATGCCATTTTCTCTTGTCTATGGAGCAGAGGCTATACTTCCTCTATAAGTTGAGATTCCCTCACTCAAAATCTCACTAAAAGGTCTAACAACAAATGATGAATACAGAGTGTTCCGACTCCAAGAATTGGAATTCCTAGATGAAAAGAGACAAAGAGCAGCTGACCATTTGAAAGCATACCAACAGATGATGTCACGTAGCTATAATCACAAAGTAAAGCCAAGTACCTTTTAGGTGGGTGATCTGGTTTTGAAAGAAAATCCACGAAATCAGCAAAACAGAGAAAAGAAAGGAAAGTTTGAACCAAATTGGCTAGGTCCTTATGTGGTTATCACAGTCTATAGTTCAGGAGCCTACAAACTATCAACACCAGAAGGGGACCTATTTGAAGAACCCATCAACAGCATGCACTTGAAGAAATATTATGTTTAAGTCAGTTATCATCATCCATAAATGTCCTGAAAAAATACAAAAACAACAAAAAAGGTCCTGAAGAAATACAAAAACAGCAGAAAAGGTCCCGAAAAAAAATAAATAAATTAGAAAAGTCCTAAAGAAATCCAAAAAAATAGCAAAAAAAGTCCTGAAAAAATGGTTACCCTGGTGAAAACCTGGCAAACAGGCATCTCGGTAGTGCCAAAAAAAAAAAAGTCATAGGGTGAAAACCTGGCGACAGGCAGTCTATTGACAAGAAAAATGCAATAAAAACAAATAGTGAAAATCTGACAAATAGACGCTATTTGTAGCTCTCCATCTATTAGTTCAGGTTCTGCACTTGGCTTCCCAAATTTCATTTCATACATCTTTTCATCATCTTAGGGCCATACCAGCATCATGCTGTCATCATTTTTCCTAGAACGATAACGTCTCACCATGGCTTGATTATTGTACATATTCATTTCAGCAAGTTGTGTCAATACTGGGGGCAAACGTTGACATACTAGGGGCAACCAACTTTCAGGTTTTACCGAAACAACTAGACAATGACATCGAATCCAATCATGCGAACAAACAACCAAATCGAATTTTATGAACAACTATCCAATCATTGATCCATATCACAACAGTTTTCAAGAAAATACCATATCATGACTCATATCGGGATGATCTAAAATCTGAATAATGTTTGGAATAGTAGTATTATATTTTGAACAATGGTTGTTTCATTTTTGATATCATCTCTCTGGAGCACACTCGATGATGTACCGAACTAGAGTGGTGAGGAAAGATAATGACTATTCTTTGTCTGTTGTCTTGAGGTTAACTATCCATCTGATTTCCAATATGTTGCGGCACATGATTTCCAAAGCTTATCATTGACGACAGTTCCACATTTGCATCAGAAAGTGGTTAGTCTTTGTTTGTCTATGCAAGAAATGCTTAGGTCATCTTGGTTCAATTATACCTCGATGCTTATGTTTGTTTGTTATATCAAAAATCATGAAAGTTGTACTCAGGTCGTCATTGGTGTTAATTTCCCCTCTGATGCTTGTACATACTTCCAACATTTTAAAACGCTCTATGATGATTCAAGAAAGCTAACAAAAGGCTCAACGAATGGTTTATTTCATTTAGTTGCATTTCATTTTAGATTGGTGTATATATATCTGCATACTGGATTTGCATCAAAGTTTTTGAAAGGGCTAACCAAAAATATCAACGGCTGCCATGTCTCTTTGGACTATTTGTGGAGGACATTCGAATATTTGTCACCTTCCATCTTCATTTCATCTAGGTCATATCATTTTATCATTTTCATAATTCAATTCTTATCATTTCGTTTATCACTTATCATTTCGTTTATTATATCATTTCATTCATCATTTTCATTATCGCACATATCAATTTCATTTTACTTATCATTCATCATTTTCATTATCGCACATATCATTTCATTTCACTTATCATTCATCATTTTCATTATCGTACATTTCATTTCATATCACTTATCATTTTCATACATGTCATTATCATTGCATTTCATTTTATCATTTCACTTAATCATCATTACAAAACATTACATTTCATCACATATCATTTATCATCTTATCATACATCACATTATTATTAATCATTTCATTTCATATCATTTGTCACATTACATACATCTCATCTCGTTAATCATCCTATCATTTTCATATCATCTCGTCTCGTTAATCATCCTATCATTTTCATATCAATTCATATTACAAATTCATAATGCATATCATAAACACAACATTCATTTTCCATTATATTATCATTATTTACTTGCATTTGAAAATCTAAAAACAAACACTCCATACATGCATTTTTATATCATTTTCCAAACAACATTTTTCATAAAACATATCAAATATCCCATGACATATTTTCATAATCACATCGTAAGTCATCCACCTACATAACATCATTAGTACTCATCATCAATCATTTTTCATCATCATTATAAACACATCAAATCATCCTGCATATCATGTTAGTCATCAAATCATTGAAATGCATATCAATATCCATAACATATAGAAATAAATTCATATCACATAATAAAAAATCATGATAGTCATCACATAATAAAAAATCATGATAGTCATCACATCATCAAAAATCATCGCTGCTGCATATCATCACTCATCATAAAGAAGGAAAATGTCCAATGTCCAAAGAAACTGAAAAGTCCAAAGAGAGATACATGGGATACGATCAAAAATCACATATACATGCTCCAAAAATGATATACATGTGTGAAATACATCTGCATCAGCTGGTCGATGCCCCCGATGGAGCTGGTCCGGAAGGAGGTGGCATGCCACTGGTACCTGCGTTTGGATCCCATTGAGGCCCAGTAACCCCCATGCTCTAAGTGGTTGTCTGCAACCTGCTCCTGGTCCTACTACGAGACCGTGGGAATGGCTCCCTGCGCTCAGGAGGACACAACTCCTCATATCTGACACAATAATACTCTACCTCCCTCGCCATCTCCATGCCCTCTGCAATGGCCTCTCGCAAAGATGCACTCGCTACAGTGCCCCATGAGCCTCTGAGCGACGCCCTCGGCCTCCACTGCCCTTCGTCTCAATGCATCCCTCTCAGTGATCAACTGGGCTATCTGTGGGTCTGAGGCAAGCTAAGATACCTATGTTGGTGCTGGATCCTGAGCCTGAGCCTGTGCCTGTGCTAGCTGTGACTGTAACTGAGCTATCACACTCTGCGCCTGACCTAGCTAACCCTGAACAGTCTGCACCTGGGCCTGCAGAGTGGCTATCTGTGTCTGTTGTGAGGAGGAGGATACCCTGATACTAGTCTATGGTCTGCCACCAGATCTAGGCCACCGTACAATCTGAGCACTGGCTAGACTGTCAAACCTTTGCCTCACTGCCCTCTCTGCCTCCCCTCCATCATCTCCCCCATCATTTGAGCTATCATCCTCCCTGCCACCAACCTCCTCATCTCCACTCTCCTCCCCCTCCTCTCCTCCACCCACCACCTTCTCTCTGCCAACCACCCCCTCTTGTCTCTCCACCCCTGGCTGTTGTACTATTGCAATGGGCCCTGGCTCATCGGGGCATGTGAATCATGGGAAGCGATGTGTGTGGAAGTACACCAAGTACTCCTCTGACATCTTTGCATCTGTCACCTCTGGCCTATATGCCCATACCTCATGTTGTAAGCTCGAATACTCTGTATACGCCACCTGGTAAGTAATACAACGTCCCCATCTAGGATCATCCTTGCGCCGCCCATAGTGCGCAACGCCTTGTGGCATCCCCTACGTGAATCTGTACTGCCTCTGAACCTGCAAGGCCACAAATCTCTCAAGAATGTATGGGGTCCATCCTATTAGATATCGGGGCATACAGACAAATTGCATCTCCAAATGATCTATGTCCCAGGGGTCACAATCTGTGTACGACCTCCATATAACTGAATCCACATCATCCAGCATGTGCCGCCAGTACTCTAACTTGCCCAGCTTGGGCTGGACAAGTGCACCTGAATATGCCTCTGCATACGACCTGCCTAGTGGCCTCACCCTAGCACACTCTAGCCTCGTAATCGCAATATGCTCCCATGCCCAAATCTGGAGCAGAGTCACACCACTGGCCAAACTCGTCGACCCTCGGTATACAACCTGATGTAGATCATGATACAAATGGGCCAAAATGCAGCTCCCCCGGGCATACCTCTGCGGCTGCGTCACCATCCACTCCAACATCCTACCCCACCCAACTGAAAATCCCTTTGACCGATGGTCCGATCCAAGGAAGCCTCCAATGAATGCAGCCAACACAGCAACTAAGGTTGGATATCTACTGAAATCCACCCACGACACCCAATATCCTACTATAGACATATCACCGCAGATCCTCCTTAGTGCCTCAGTCCCTCCTATCTCCTTGTGGTCATAAACCACAAGGGCACCTACCACAGGAATCCATAGAATCCTATACACATCCTCGGGTGTCACAGTCATCTCACCAGTCGGCAAATGAAATGTGTTATGATCAGAGTGTCACCTCTCTGCCAGTGCAGTCAATAGCCCCCTGTTGACTCGAATCCCTCGCGGGATAGTCAACAAAGGTCCCAACCCGCAAGCACCTATTCACTGTACCTCTGTTGGAGTCAACTCTCCTATCCGATTCCAACATATCAGGAACTGTTCTCTAATCTGGAGGTTGTCAAAAACCTCCTTTTTTTTTGTCATCACATGGACAATTAATCAGACTCATACCAATGACTCATATCATGTGCTCTATCTATCAAGTGAACTATATCAGTGAACCATATCAAATTAATCAGAGAATCATATCAATGCATCATATTAGTGACCCATATCATACAATCAATCAGATCATGCAATCATTGCTACATCTATCTATCTGAATATCAAATCAAGCTACTCTATCATCATAGTACTATTTGTTTTCTTTTTCAGAAAAAGAAAATTTATCAATGATCACATCATTTTCTTACTTGTACTTCAGTCATGAATGCAAATACATTTGAAAACCATCATCTACTATTTGGTTTCTATCACAGAAAACAAATTTATCAGAAGTCATATCAAGCATATACTCTTTGTTTCCTAAAAGCAAAGTTATCAAACAAATCAGTCAATCAATCTACTCGTTGTTTTTCATTTTTGAGAAACAAAGTTATTAGTTATCTACTCTTTGTTTTCTATTCGGGGAAGCAAAGTTATAAGTTAATCATCAAATCTTCTATCATTTCTATCCATATCAGCATGATGGCAAACTAATTTCTCTATCTATTGACCAAGGAAGCAATGTAGACCATAATTTTTCATCACAATGGCATTCTACCAAAATTTTCCCAGATGCGCTAATTTGCGCCTTTGATGCGCTGAAACTCATAAGCGCTACAGTTTACCTCGAAAGTGCTAAAACTCCGTATGCACGTTTTTGCACCCTAAAAGTGCTAAAATTTTCCCTATAAGCGCTAAAACCCTATATGCGCTAAGATACCCTGCGGATGCATTACTTCATACCCTAGATGCGCTAATCCCTAAATGCGCAATTATGTGCCCTAGATGCGCTAAAATTTTCTAGCCGGCTTCTATCCTATAAGCACTAATCTACACTTCGTATGCGCTAGAAAACCTAAAATTTGCCCTACACCTATATGCGCTAAAGAACATCCTATATGCGCTACGGAAATTTTCTCGAATGCGCTAAAACAGACAGTCGTATGTGCTAAAACGACATTTTTAAACCTAAATCCGTGTGAAAAACGTAATAAAAATCGATCAAAATCACAAAATTTTGAATCATAAAGGGTTTAATCAACTCGCCGGTAGTCCATACGCGGCTGGTCTCTGAAATCGACGGGCCCGCTCGAATCTATGCTTGTGAAATGGGATCAACATCTCGCTATGTCACTGTCAGAGCATCCAAATCACTGTAGTAAAAAGGTGAACATGACTTCTACTTTTACCCCTTTTACCTTATATGGGTCAATTAAGGTGGGTTTTTTATGACATTTATTTTATTTTTCACCAGGGGCATCTTTTACACCAATTATCTGGAGCTAAATCACTGAATCACCAGCAGAATATCATCATCCAATCCAGTTTTTTCATCCTCTGTGATTTACCTCCCGAGAGGGCATCATCAGCATCAGCATCAAAAACATATCAGGGGCAAAAAATTTATTTTCTTTGAAGCAATGCGTTTCACACATCACTTCAAAGAGGGGAAAAATGTATATGTCTAAAAATGGTCAGCAAGCTTGTTAATTAATTAAATATAAATTATTTAATTAACCTTCTAAAGTCATCTACATATAAATAAATTTAATTATTTATTTATATTGTTCACTTTTATAATTCTTCTACCTTAATTAAATAAATAACTTTATTTAATTATTACCATCTTCCATATTCCTCTTAATTAAATTAAATAAATTTTATAATTTATTTATATTAATTATCATGTTATTCTAAATTTAATATTTGAATTCAAATAATGGAATATTCCTCCAAACACCCGCTTCATCTCATAGTTAAATGAAATATTATAAATATTTAATTTAATATCTTTTCTCACTCCACACATAATTAAATATTTTAAATATTTAATTACCTTCTAAATTCCTCTCTCACACATAATTAAATATTTTAAATATTGAATTACTTTCTAAATTCCTCTCTCACATAATTAAATATTTTAAATATTTAATTACCTTCTAAATTCATCTCACACATAATTAAATATTACTTATTTAATTATGTAAACTTCTAAATTCATCCTCACATATAATTAAATAAGTTTATTTATTTAATTATGAAATTCATTTTCAACTCATTCTTCAAATGGCAACCTTCCTTCGGATCTAACTGAGAAAATTTGTGAAGGAGGAAACCTTCTATTTCTCTCTCACCTTTCAAAAATCTCTCACCGTTCATCCCAACTAGCTTGATCTGAACTGTTGATCACAACAACCAATCAATTTTTTTCAAAAACTCTTTAAATACATGTGCAAATCCAAGCATTGGTTACGAACACACACGGATGAACAAATATACACAATTATGCTTACGCATTTGCATCTTTA